>PISX010023496.1:0-29669 GCA_004024625.1 Mellivora capensis
TCTCATTGTTAGTGCATAGAAATACAACTGTTTTCTGTGCATCGATTTTATATCCTGCCACATTGCTGAATTCCTGTATGAGTTCTAGCAATTTTTGAGTGGAATCTTTTGGCTTTTTCACATAGAGTTACATGCCTCATAGAAAGAGCTTGGAAGTTTTCCTTCCAGTTCTATTTTTTGAAACAGTTTCAGAAGAATAGGTATTAATTAATCTTTAAATGTTTGCTACAATTCCCCTAGGAAGCCATCTGGCCCTGGACTCTTGTGTATTGGGAGATTTTTGATTACTGCTTCAGTTTCCTTCCTGGTTATGGGTATGGTCAGGTTTTCTATTTCTTCCTGTTTCAATTTTGGTAGTGTGTGTGTGTGTGTGTGTGTGATTGGAAATACATTTATTTCTGCTGCGCATATTTAAAAGAATATATATTAAGAATAAAAATAGTTTTTATGTGTCTAGGAATGCATCCATTTCTTCCAGATTGCCTAATTTGTTGGGTAGGATATAGTTGCTCATAATATGTTCTTATGATTGTTTTGACTGGTGTTTTTAGAAAAGTTTTTAGAATTTCCAATTATTCAGATTTTTTCTCTTGGTGTTTGTGTTATAAAATTTTAGACTTGTGCATGTGGTTAGAAAAACAGCCTATACAACCACTTTTTTGGAATTTGTTGAGATTTTCTGCATAGTCTGATGGATGTTTCTAGGAAGTCGGGTCAATTGCTGTCTTTACATGTATCCAATCAGACAATAAACATAAACTGGGGTTGGTGAGTGGTTTACAGATAGGGCCAGGCAGTAATTTTCTGTGCCAACCAGGTAGCTTTGCTGTTGCTGTGTGAAGGTGACCACCCAGCATGGAGAGAACAGCATGCCTCTCCTATCCACTCACCCAATGGCAGTTTGGCCTGTGGGCTGAGGTGTGCTGACCCCTAGTGAAAATCCTCATTTCAGGTTGTCTGCTTGATGGAGGGATGGGTTCATGTGTTTTATTGCTATTAAGGGTCTTTTCATTTCTTTTCTTTAGTCACAGACAGAAAAGAGAGAGAATGTAATTCATGATTCATATCCTTAGTTACAGCCTAACTGGGACACCATCTATTTCATCAATAAAATGATGAGCTTTAAAAAACTGATTAATAATTAATTAAGGTTCTGTGGACATTGTGGAAGTGGATTTTGTGGAATTTATGTGCGTGTGTGTGTTCAGATTGTTGTTGCTGATAATATATGTGTTCCATGATGGATATTTCTATCGGTTTTTCATATTTGGGTGGCATGGTTCTACTTGAAATAGTTATTTGCTTAAGTGAAGTGTGAAGACGTGTGGATGATGAGCTGGGAGCAGGCAGCTTCCTCTCGGCATGTTTCAGAGGCTTTACCATGTTTCCCATATGTTTTGCTCTGTGTGTGTGTGTGTGTGTGTGTGTCCTTCAGGGAGGCTGGCTGGGGTGGGCGGGCAGACGGGGGGATGGTCTGGTTCCAGCAGAAGGACCACCGCCTGGCCTTGTGGGGACCCAGGGGCTGCTTGTTGCCCGGCTGTCTGGATCTGGGGTGCCCGCTGCTGACGGATGTCTGGGTGGTCAGTCCTTGCAGATCTTGGTTCTGTGGTCTTGACAGCCGGTGGACAGAAGGGAGCCCCGGCTGTGGGAAGCTCAGTGTAGCGTTCCGGCTCCTGCTGGGAAGGGAGCTGCGGGCCACTGGGTCAGAGGACACTGCCAGCTTCGACTCGAGAAATCCTTCCCATTGCATGAAAACCCACTGTGCTCAGTGTAGGCTTTCCGGACGTTGAGATTCACAGTGCGACAGGTGCACACGGAAAAGCCCGCCGTTACGGGGGACAGCTCGTGGGTTGGGTTGGATATGGGCTCTTTTAAGAGTCAGGAAAGGAGATAAACTTCCCCAAAGGGCACGTCCCAGAACACCATCTGCAGACCCACTTCGTCAGTAAGGCTGGGATGCGCGTGGCTTTGGTGATGGCAGCCGGTAAAACTGGGCCTGACTCATCATCTCCTTGGAAACGAAGTCACCCTGTTGTTGCACTGCCCACTCTCACGTTGTGATGGTCAGTCCAGAGAGGGCTCTGCTCTGCTCCATCCCAAAGCCCTGTCGCGCTGGGACTGGGGGACCCCGTTTTCTGCTGCCTGCGCTGTGAACAGTGCGAGGTGATGCGTTCCCATACGGCCCGGCGAGGGGCAAGCCTCACGGCCGGCCCGTGCACCCGGGGCTGGCTGAGTGCAGGGTCAGCCCCGGTAGACCTTTCCTCACTTTCCAGCCGTTCTATGAGGCAGGAGCTTTGATCCCCTTCGAACGATCATCCATCCCAAGTCTCCTTGCTGGGAAGCCATGGAATGGAGACTTGGGCACAGGTCTGCCTTCTCAGGTCTTTGAAACCCCAGGGGCAAGCAGCCGGCGGTAAATGTTTTTTATACAGTATAAAAAGATGAGGGAAAACTCATTTAAAACTGTAAACACCTACTAGTCTGGGATGCCATGTCGTAAAACCCATGTAGGGAAGGGATTTCATTCTGATAAGATGTAAGTTTAAAGGTGAGACTGTTGCCGGACAGATGGCCTCGGGGCGACGTTTCAGGGGTGGAGAAGTGGTGGGGCGGGCGCGTCTCCCCGAGGGGCGTCCGGCCGGAGAGATTCTTTCTGTTGAACGCACACGAGCGGCTGGGCCCTCAGGCGAAGCCCGTCACGAGCACCAAAGTTTTGGAAATGCATTTCCTCAGATGCAACCCCTCACGGGGCAGCGTGTGGCCGCAGACGAGGAGCCAGGGAGAGGCTCGGGATGAAGGACGCTTCAGGCGCGCGGAGGCTGCGGGTAGAGACGACCCTCGGCCTTAGTTCCGAAGACGGAAACCGACGTGGGTACTCCAGGGGCTGCGGAGGCTCGGGTGTGGCTCAGGGAGATGTTTCCTTTAGAAATAGCCTCGTGCCGCCTCCGCAGGGTTTCCGGGCCCGAAGGTCTGCTGGAGAGTCACGCAGAAGGAGCGGCGGAGCGGGGACCAAGGACTGCGGTGACGCGGGCCGCTGCTTCTGAGCGCAGCAGCGACGCTGGCGAGGCCTGAGCCGCTCGGGGCAGAGCCCGGGAACCACTTCAGGAAAAGGGGAGTCGTACGCGTTCTCTTGAATCGGATTTTTTTTTCAATGCCTGAATCCCTATATTATGTTTAAACGTATGTGCACTGGTGGAAGTTTCTTTGTGGTGAGGGGTTATACCCTGGTGCTCATGAAACCAAGCTTTTTCCCCTTTTGTTAAGATTTATGTACTCATTTGAGAGAAAGAGAGAAAAGAGGAGCAGGGGGAGGGGCAGAGGGAGAAGCAGGCTCCTCACCGAGCGCGGAGCTGGATGCGGACTCGATCCCGGGACCCCAGGACCCTGGCCTGAGCCAAGGCAGACCCTTAACCGCTGAGCCCCGCCGGCGCCCCAGGCTGACGGATTCTGATAGAGCGAAGGCGACGGAGGCGACGGGCCTGCTTCCAAAGCCCCCAGGCCACAGTTCTGGGGGGGCCGGCCGTTCTGCCCGTAGAAAAACTGCTCGCGGCGAGTCAGGGAGGGTTATCCAGCTGCCCTCCACGAGGCTCAAACCTCCTTTAGGTCTTTAGCTCGAGCCTTGCCCGGAGGTGCCCGAGATCCGCCGAGCCTCGTCGGAGACGGAGTTGGTGCCTCTTCTAACCGGGGCGACCTGAACGGCCTTTCGGCGGGGCGAAGGCGGCGTCGCCAGGAACCCCGAGCCCAGGGAGCTTTTCCGAGCGGACGGGCTGGTGCCTCCTGTTGTGCAGCACGTCGACCCAGTTCGTAGGCCTTGCACACCCTTGAGGAGTTACTTCCAACACTCATTACGCGGGTCAGCAAAGCCCAGGGCCGATCCAGGCGGAACGAACCGCAGCGTTCGCAGGCCGAGCGGTGGGGTTCGGAGCCTGAACTCCAAGGCTTCTGGGGTTTGCAGACGGAAACAGCCTCACACGCGCACTTATCGGTGGTTCCGAATACACCGCGACAGCACAGTGCGGTGCAGACTGCCTCCTGCTGCCCGCGCTCAGTGAGCCCTGCCTTCCACGCCCGCTGCTCACCCTGCCCGGAGCACGACGCCCCACCCCCAGCCCCCGCAGACACTCGACCCTCGGTGCCGCCGGCTGCATCTGAACGCGCGCCTGCAACCTGTCCGCGTGGCTCAGCCCCCGGTTCGCAGCCCGCGCCGCGCGGTCCAGACCAGGCAACAAGCAGCACCGCGTTTCCCCCCCTCTGCTCCGGCTGGTCCCCCTTCTCTTGCCCATCGGGCGCCCATCCGTGGTGAAGATGGCCAGTTCAGGTCCTGCGACCATTTTCAGTGTATGTTTTAGTATGGGTTTGCAGGCGGTCTTTCCGAGGCTTTATACTAACCTCTTGTGTGTACGGGGCAGAAACTGGAAGCATCCGTTGGGGCGCTGGCGCTCTCAGGGTGTCGCCCGTGGTCCAGAGCTCTGTTTTCATGTCCCTGCAGGTGCCAGTCTGCTCTCCTGTCCCCCCAGGGTCTGCCAGCTTGTTTTCTTCTTTTATGTTGGGTTCTTTAGTCCATTTGTAGTTGATCTCTAAGACGCTGGCACTAATGCCCTGTGACTTCCCATTTCCAGTCTCTGTATTCTAAGTGCTAATTTCCTGGGAGAGAAAGTCTGATTGCTTTAGTTCTCATGCCCGGTCATGGTGGAGGAGAGGAAGGGACCAAGGGAGGCGACAGCAAACGAGGCAGCCTCGCCCCTCGCCCCCTTCACCTTCCCACCATCATCTCAGTGTAGTGTGCATTTATTTCTTCCTGCTGTTTTGGCAAAAATGAAGAAATGCCGGAGTGAGAAACACTCTTAATACGTTAAAGGCAAAGAGAATTACATTTGTACCATGTTCATGCCAGAAGAGCTCACCAAGAGCCCAGACTTAGCAACTGTTTCTCTGTGGTAATTAGCCAAGATTTTACCATTGTAGAAATAGCCTAGAAACAGCACCTCACGAGACACTTTCTGTCCTATCAGTGAACTATCCCCATGAATATTTCTGTGATATTTAAGCAATGAGCATTAACATAATTTGAATCTAAAAGCTTTTAAATTAGTGGTGAGATTTAAAAAAAAATATTATCATACAAGAAATGTCAGGATGGAAAATAAGAAATTGAAGTCTCGAGGCTTGGGATTTTGTCCAAATTTGGTTTTGTTTTTTTTTTAGCTTACTGAATGCATTAGACTGGCCACTGTTCTGCTCTGGAAGTCAGTAGGTTCTTTAAAAAGAATTAGGCAATTGATCTGTGGGTCACTAATTTTTTAGGGCTTTAACATTTAATGATTTTATGGCTTTTACTCCTTTTCCATGAGTGAAAATGAAGAGCTTTCATGGTTTTTGATGTTCCCACTCATGGTCTGATGTTGAGGAGAGCAGGGCATAGTGGTTGAGATTTTCCAAGAAGTCAATACAATTAAAGTTTCAGAACCTGATAGCCCGACAGAAGTTACCTTGTTCCCTGAACAACAGGAACTACCCAGTCAACATTAACAATAAGAATTCAGTCTCCATTTTGGGTACTAGGGATGCTAATTTGAGAGGGTTTTCACACTTTTATGGGATTTTATGGATCTGGAGAGTTTTCTGAAAAAAAAAAAAAAATCCTGCCATTATTCCTTTGTTCCTAAGGTTCAAGAAGACGATTGCTTCTTTAAGCTGGTTTAGAGAAGGCCATAATGTAATCTTTGACAGAACTGCCTCTTGTAATAGAAACCTGAGCTTTTCAAGCTTCCTTGAAATTAAAATTGTAAAACCAATGAGAAAAATCTAAGTTGAGTTCCATGAATCTTCCCTGATAATTCACGGGCCTCGGTCGGGGAAGGTATTACTCCATTTTGTGTGACTTTAGTGTCAATAAATCCCTCAAACCTCTGGAAGCCCCCCTGATTTATTGTGACAACTTGTGTATTATATTCATTGGATGGGCGGAGGGGGAGGGAGGTAGAAAAAAGGGGGCACAGGGAGGTGTGGTCCAAAGATGGACCCTCTCTGGTTTGCTTCTGTCGTCTCATTACCATCTATGTCAGTAAGAACTCAGGACGCACGTCCTTCCTGTCTGTCTGGCTGTCTATCCAGCTGCATCCACCCCTCCCCCACTACCCAGCCCCATGTATAGAACAGGTGCTTCCAGGCCATTTTCTGTAGGTGGAATGGAGTTGTGCAGGTGTGCTCTGCCCCTGTGAACTGGCTGGCCTGTTCACCCTGTGAATTTTCTCTGACTTTCACTGCTTCATCTCACTGTATCCAGAGAGCTAACTAGTTTCAGATCCGACCTGCTGTAGTTCTGTTAGAGATTAGGTCTGCTAAAGATTTTCACTGTTTTCTTTTCAGGATTTTAAAATCAGCCCAGGAAATCCAGACAGCTGGGTAATTTTCAGCTCTTAATTTTCCTTTTTAAGCAAAACAAAAATACCTGTTTTTTTCCCTGTGTGTTTTTCAAATGGGTGTGTTTTCAGATCGAATTTAGAGAAATCCCAGAATATGTAACTTTGTTGTGAATATATTTAACTTTAGTGGTAAGAAATGGATCTGCAGCATCCATTTCGCTAGAATACATGCTTCAGGACAATTTTACAGTGGACCGGCTGTGTCTGTCTCGGTCAGGGTCAGACAACAGTTGAAGGAACACTTAACCACTAAGCCACTTGGAGGTCCCGAGTCCAGAGGTCAACTCTGAGAGCTTCAGTAGTCACACTGGCTCGGTTTACTATGGTCAGATACAAGACTGCTGGGATATTACAAACACTCTAACATACCTGTAACTAATTGCTGAACTAGGAGGAAAAGTAAAAATGAGCAAGACAGAAGAAGTGTTTCCTAAATTAAAGAAAACCAGCAAGCCCCAGATCCAGGAAGTCCGGAATGTCCCGCACAGGATAAACAAAGAAACAAATAATCACACAAAAATCCTCTCTATGCAATGCTGGGGCAGTTGGGCCATGGAACCAAGACCAAGCAGGCTTACAGAAAAATGAAGAATTTTAGCTGACGTCTCCTCAGAAGTGATATAGGTCAGAAGGTCACTGAAGAATGTTTTTAAAATGA
Source organism: Mellivora capensis (assembly GCA_004024625.1). NCBI lineage: Eukaryota > Metazoa > Chordata > Mammalia > Carnivora > Mustelidae > Mellivora > Mellivora capensis. The sequence goes on from PISX010023496.1 coordinate 7,084, forward strand.
TGAAAGAGCTTCCCTATGACCCTCAATTGCACTACTGGGTATTTACCCCAAAGATACAGATGTGGTGAAAAGAAGGGCCATCTGTACCCCAATGTTTATAGCAGCAATGGCCACGGTCGCCAAACTGTGGAAAGAACCAAGATGCCCTTCCACGGACGAATGGATAAGGAAGATGTGGTCCATATACACTATGGAGTATGATGCCTCCATCAGAAAGGATGAATAACCGACTTTTGTAGCAACATGGACGTGACTGGAAGAGATTATGCTGAGTGAAATAAGTCAAGCAGAGAGAGTCAATTATCATATGGTTTCACTTATTTGTGGAGCATAACAAATAACACGGAGGACATAGGGAGATGGAGAGGAGAAGGGAGTTGAGGGAAATTGGGGGGGAGGTGAACCATGAGAGACTATGGACTCTGAAAAACAACCTGAGGGTTTTGGAGGGGAGGTAGGTGGGGGGATGGGTGAGCCTGATGGTAGGTACCAAGGAGGGCATGGATTGCATGGAGCACTGGGTGTGGTGCAAAACTATGTATGAATTCTGTTACGCTGAAAAGAAATTTAAAAAAATGATGAAAGATCATTGTCAGAGAGAATTTCTGTCAACGAGAAGGGAAGTAAATTAGCGGGAGAACAGCTTGTCAGGCGCCCGGGAGAGGGCCGGATACCAGCACGGAACACGTGTCCAGTTCACCCACGAGCGTGCATCCAAGGTCGTGTAGAACTTCCGCAAAGTGCAGATGTGTCTCAGCAAACTACTTCTCCGCCGGCACAGGCCTCCCGGTTACCCTGTGCCGAGCGCGGGCGGGCACACCCTTGCTGACCTCTGGCGCGGGGACTGCCGCCTGGAAGGTGGGCTCTTCCTCCCTTACGCCCACCAAGCCGACCGCCGATCACTAGCCCAGGCCCTGGAGCGCGTTCCCGCGGGTCCCCACGTGGCAGGGCACCTTGTACTTCACCACTGACCATAGACGATACGTTAGCATCCCGCTGATACTGCCCACCCAGTAATCAACCGCTGACATCTGCCCACTAAGCCGTGAGGACCGCAGCCAAGTCAACCTGTTGAAACATTCTCTTATAAGGGGGAGACGATCCTTCCACCACGTATACTCCGTCCTCACAATACTACATTAATCTTTTCTGGAATATGTGGAAATATACCCCAGTTTGAACCTGTATATTTTGCAAATGAAAATTGAAATAAATGCGTAGTAGTTTGGTCTTCTACCTCCACCCCTGATTAAATTATCATCTATAAATGCTGTCGCCAATTCAATTTCAATGACTTGGCTACAGTTTAATTCAAATTAATATAAATCACGCTGAAATGCATTAATAAGGATGAAATACAAGTTCTTAAGAGAACAGGTTTACCAAGAATTTAGCAAATGATTTTTTTTGGCTGGTCTTTTATTTTTCTTCCTTAAAAATGTAACTATATTAATTCATTTGATTTATTTATATTTATAGAGATTTCCTAGGAAATCAGCATTGGTTACTTATGGTTTAGATGGACTGTGATATCCACTATTATAGGATTCCTAAATACAATAAAATCATAGGACTTGAAAGAACTCCAAATCAGCCAATCTGGATGCCTCCTGGGAGACACTGCTCAGAGAAATGAACATCCAATCTCATTAGAAAATGAGATTCTTCTTTAATTCAATCACAGTGATTATGAGCTACAGGAAGCATGTAGAACCAGTCCGAGATACAAAGTAACACTCCATGGGAATCGAGTAGAAGGGAGAATTGTACAAATCAGGATGTGTCAGGAGATAGTCATCGTGGATGGGAACAACCTCAAACAGAACCAAAGTAAAAGGCAGCCATGCCGGTACGTGAAACGTCTGGAATGGGCCCGCAGCTGCCGTACCTTCTCTAGTCTCTGGCCCTCGAGTCTAACAGTCCACCACCAGCTAGTCCTTTTTTTTCTGAGTAAAGCATTACTTTCTGCTGGAGTGTTACCTGAAAGGATAGACTGAATATTCGGACATTAATACATTGGGTGAGTTATTTCATTTGATCACTTTCTTCCATGAATGAAACGGGACTGTCTCAGGAATTGCTTGGAATTGGCAGCCTGGAAGGAAGCTGGAGGTTGGGCTAAACCATGTAGGTGCTGGGTGCATGGGGGTGGGGCTTCCGCCAGGCCCTCGAGAGCTGAGGAATAACGCATGGTGCGCGTCGTCAGAGCTGTCACAGTCCGACCGGGAACACCAGACGCGCACGTAAAAGGTGAGCAAAAACAGAAGCTACCATGTTCTGTCGCCACGATCGGTGCTGACAGGACACTCCATAAGAGAAGGGGAAAATCAAACGATGACAAGAAAATCTACAAGTAGTGTGTTCTGACTAGGAAGAGCCAGACAGGAGGCATCTGACTCCCACAGAGGCAAGGCCAGTCTGTCATCACAGACCCTCAGGGCTGGAAAGGGTCTGAGGGAGATTTATGACAATTGTCTACACTCAAGGGCACTGTCCCTCCCTGGGCTTGCCTATGTGCTTGAATGTCTCCAGTCAGGAAGTTTATGCCCTGGAACAGCTTATTCCAGCTCTGCTGTTAGGAAGGTCTTCCCATATCGATTCACAACTTGTCTCCTTTTGCATTTCAGCTCAAGATTTCAGTTACCCTTGGGAGCTACAAATATGTTGACCATCATGCTCCCAGATGACATTTTTCAAATAAAGAAACACTCCAGGGCATCTGGGTGACTCAGTCGGTTGAGTGTCTGCCTTCAGCTCAGGTCCTGATCCCAGGGTCCTGGGGTCGAGCCCTGGGTATGGTCTGTCTGCTCTCTGCTCAGCAGGGAGTCTGCTTCTCTCTCTCCTCTGCCCCCCCACTCCCTGCATATGGGTGAGCACTCTCTCTCTTTCTCTTTATCTCTCTCTCAAATAGACAAAATCTCTCTCTCTCTCTCTCTCTCTCTCTTTCTTTCTTTCTTTCTTCTTTAGAGTAGTTTGGATAATTAAGGAGAATGATAAGGAAGGCTGAGTGAGAGCCATGGACTCATAGCCTGGAACCCCCCCAGAAGGGTGGTAGCGTGGCAGACCCAGGGGTCATGGGGGTTAGAGAGGGTTACAAGGGTTACATTTGAGCATGTGTATTGGAGCTGAGTGTTTTGGAGAGTCCTGCCAGCGGATGACATGCTTCTGGGTCTGACGTCATGACCGAGGCAAATCAACTGGAGATGAAGGTCTTTATACTTAATATGACCTGGGAGTACCGAGGCCCCCATAGCTGCCAAGAAGCCCTGATCATGGCTGGGGTTGGGTACAAAAGGGGGTTTCAGTCTCCATTGAACGGGGGAGACTGACCAGGAGGTCGGGAGGTGATAGGATGGCCATGGCCAGATGATGCTGTAGATGAAGGGGTGAGGCTGAGTTGGACACAGGGCTGTGGGGAGTCAGGATATTGTGAGCTGGGCCCTCTGTCCCATTGCCCTCCCTAACGCCAGGGCTGCAGGGTGAGGGAGGGTCTGAAGCTTCTGTCTCCAAGGGCTGTAAGGAAGAAATGTCACAGAGAAGTGCCATGTTTTAGTCAAGTCAAGGAAATGGGGAGATTTTTCTGTAAAAACCAGAGGAGAAAGGGGAGTTTGTTTATAACACAATGATGGTTCTGGGAGGAATAGCAGGTGTGTATATGTGTTGGAATTTAGAAGAAGCAGGAATAGGAAAAAAAACATATGCATGGGAGAATACAAAGCTGAGGGATTATTTAAGGGCATTATTAGGGGACTGTTCATCGACACAGAAGTAGAGGCATGAGGTGCGGTTCATTACAAGGAGCTTCCATCTCTTAAGGTTGGTGGAGGTAGGGGTGGTGGGTTATGTGTCAGCACAGGTGCTCTGAATAGTGAGGGCCAGGAGTTGTGCTATCAGAGGGGGTGAGGATTTCTCTCCCAAGGGCCAAGAGGGTCCTGACTGAGGCTGTGATTAGGATGCTTCTGGAATGGGAGCAAGGGCTCTGGTTCAGCGGGGGTGAGGACACTGGCAAGGAGCATGCTGACAAGTGCTGTCTGGCACGTGGTTGGAGCTGAACACGTTTGCTGAGGGAATGAGCACAAAGGAACCTGTTGCAGTGGTGCTGGCCAGATTCCTGGCGTGATGGGCAGGAAGGAACCCACACCACAAGGTTGCAGTGCTGTGGAGACTTGCTCCAAGGCAGGCTCTGGCTCGTGGAACTGGACACACCCATTCAAGCACTGCTCCGTCCTCTCCACTTCCCCCTGATTGCACACTCGGGGCTTCACACCGTGTGCCCTGTAGCGGTACAGAGAAAAGACAAGAGCAGTAAGATGGTGGCATTCATGAAGCTTGCAGTGTAGACGGGAAGGGAGACGTCCAATAGTTAATTATCCATGCTGGGCTTTCATTAGAGCTGTAGTCTTGAGTCTTTCAGGAAGGAGCAGGTTAGCCTGAGTCCCACTAGGCTCTGAGAGTCCTGTTGGTTGGTTTCCACCACCGTGCCCCGCCATGCTACCTCTGGATGGATGAGAACATGCTCCTTCTGCCTGAACTTTGAACTTACATGCTTCTCCTGTGGTCCCATCATACTCACTTGGCTTGTTTATGAACTGAAGTTATTACCTCATTATGTTTCCTATTTCTTGTTTTTTCTTTTTCAGCTTTCCTGAGTTCTTTACGTTTTCCTGTGAAATCATCATTGGTGTTAGCCTACAGGTGCCCCAAGCTGGACTCTTACTAACTTAGCCCTAATCAGGTCAAGTTTGGTGAAAATGAATGTTTAGTACATTACCTTGGACTTCTTTAGAATACTTTGGAACACTTTATGAAAGTAACTGAAAGTAGAGACTAGCGTGACCAGAGCTCCAGGATCGAGAAGGAACTCATCATTCTTTTTGTCCTTGGTGCCTTGGATAAACAGTGGACGTTCGAAAGGATGGCCAGTGAATAAAATAAAGAATGCCTCTGTTTATTAGGATATGGGAAACCAGGGTTTTAAACAGTATTTGAAGATTATTGAAACATATACTGATGTTTATCTGAGGGTGTATTTGTCAATTGTGACTTTGGTAGAAAAATGATCCAAGAGATTATAATCATGTAACACTCACTATTGTGCTTCTGTTAATGTGACTTGGCGCGCACATCGGAATTCTGGAGAAGAACGCACTCTGATGGCTCCTTTTGTTAACATTGGTGCTTCTACTCAGTTCCAAATCTTGTTGAAGGAATAGGCTTTGTCACTCCTCCTTGCCACTTCCGCACAGCACATGTCATATGAATAAATACTGATCGGATACTTAAATAAGTCATGGAATGAATTTTCCATGGAAAGGAAAATTTACTCCTGGGTAACTTAAAAAAATACGTATATGTGAAGTTAAAGCTCTTCCCTTAACAGTGGGAAAAGGGAGATGTGCTTTTAATGACATACATCAGTACGTGGAAGGGTTCATATCCTGCTGGTCAAACCTAAACACAGGCTAGATTGTCATTTCTCCAAAATTACTGGCATTAGAAGTTTAATAATTTCCATATGTAGATTCTGTGCTGGTTTTGTGAAGTATTTACTGAAGGATTTAATTTTCTTTGGAGTGACTGTAAGTGACATTGTGCTCTTAGCGTCATTTCGCACATGATCATTTTGGCTGATAGAAATACAAGCAGTTTTTATATGTTACCTTGTATCTTCTGATTTTGCTGAACTCACTTTATTAGTTATGAAAGGGTTTTTTAAATTTCTTTTTTTTATTAATTTCATTTCTTTTCAGCGTAACAGAATTCATAGATTTACAACACACCCAGTGCTCCATGCAATGCATGCCTTCCATAATACCCACCACCTGGCTCCCCCAACCTCCCCCCCTGCCCCTTCAAAACCCTCAGATTGTTTTTCAGAGTCCATAGTCTCTCATGGTTCATCTCCACCCCAATTTCCCTCAACTCCCTTCTCCTCTCCATCTCCCCATGTCCTCCGTGTTATTTGTTATGCTCCGCAAATAAGTGACACCATATGATAGTTGACTCTCTCTGCTTGACTTATTTCACTCAGCATAATCTCTTCCAGTCCCGTCCATGTTGCTACAAAAGTTGGGTCTTCATCCTTTCTGATGGAGGCATAATACTCCATAGTGTATATGGACCACATCTTCCTTATCCATTCGTCCGTGGAAGGGCATCTTGGTTCTTTCCACAGTTTGGCTACCGTGGCCATTGCTGCTATAAACATTGGGGTACAGATGGCCCTTCTTTTCACCACATCTGTATCTTTGGGGTAAATATCCAGTAGTGCAATTGCAGGGTCATAGGGAAGCTCTATTTTTAACTTCTTGAGGAATCTCCACACTGTTCTTCAGAGTGGCTGCACCAACTTGCATTCCCACCAACAGTGTAAGAGGGTTCCCCTTTCTCCACATCCTCTCCAACACACGTTGTTTCCTGTCTTGCTAATTTTGGCCATTCTAACTGGTGTGAGGTGGTATCTCAATGTGGTTTTAATTTGAATTTCCCTGATGGCTAGTGATGATGAACATTTTTTCATGTGTCTGATAGCCATTTGTATATCTTCATTGGAGAAGTGTCTGTTCATATCTTCTGCCCATTTTTTGATATGATTATCTGTTTTATGTGTGTTGAATTTGAGAAGTTCTTTATAGATCCTGGATATCAACCTTTTGTCTGTACTGTCATTTGCAAATATCTTCTCCCATTTGTGGGTTGCCTCTTTGTTTTGTTGACTGTCTCCTTTGCTGTGCAGAAGCTTTTGATCTTGATGAAGTCCCAAAAGTTCATTTTCGCTTTTGTTTCCTTTGCCTTTGGAGACATATCTTGAAAGAAGTTGCTGTGGCTGATATCAAAGAGGTTACTGCCTATGTTCTCCTCTAGGATTCTGATGGATTCCTGCCTCGCATTGAGGTCCTTTATCCATTTCGAGTTTATCTTTGTGTACGGTGTAAGAGAATGGTCGAGTTTCATTCTTCTACATATAGCTGTCCAATTTTCCCAGCACCATTTATTGAAGAGACTGTCTTTTTTCCACTGTATATTTTTTCCTGCTTTGTCAAAGACTATTTGACCATAGAGTTGAGGGTCCATATATGGGCTCTCTACTCTGTTTTTTTTGTTATTTATTGAGACTTTCTACAATCATGTCATCTGCAAATAATCGCAGTTTTAGTTTCTTCCTTTCCTATTTTTATGCCTTTTATTTTTCTTGCTTTTTGTATGGGTTACAACTCCAGGTACCATTTTGAATAAGAGTGATGGAGCAGATGTCTTCATTTTTTTGAACATCGAGAGAAAATTTTCACAGTTGACTACGTTGTTAGCTGTAGGTTTGTTTTAGATAATTTTTTCAAGTTGTTGTAATTCATCTGTGTTCCTAGTCTTCTGAGAGTTTTTTTTTTTTTCTGAGAGATTTTATCATGAATGGATGTTGGATTTGTCAAATGCTCTTTGCACATCAATTTTTATGATCATATGATTTTTTTTCCAGATTGTTGATTTGGTGGTGCACTTAATTCTTTTATTCATTGTTTGACACAACTTGCTAATTATTTGAGGATAATTGTGTCTAAGTTCATGAGAATTATTTGTCTGTAGTTTTCTTCACTTTGTGCTGTGTTTATCTGGCTCTGATATCAGGGTAATACTGGCCTCATAAAATGAATTTGAAAGTATTCTTGCCTGTCCTATTTTCTCGAGTAGATTGTGCAAATTGGTGTTCATTCTTCTTTAAAGGTTCAGTCAGATTCTCCACAGAAGTCTTCTGAATCTGAAGATTTTCTTTTGAGAGTTCAGTAATTACAAATTCCATTTATCCAATGGTTAGAGAGCTATTCAGATTATCTATTTAATCTTAGTTGATTAGTGGTAATTTGTGGATAGAGTACAGAGAACCATAATTTCACGAAGATAACTCAAGGCTGTATGGTGAACTGAAAATAATGTGATAGATGGAAATCGGATGCTAATGACCTTGAAACAGGGAGAGTAAAATCGATTACCCAGGTGGTCACCATGTGAACCAAATGTTATGAGAAAGGAAAGGGAGTGACAGCAGAGAACCAACAGAATTCCTGGGAAGGCCGGCATCTGGCTCATGTCATTGGCTTTGCAGATGGCACCAGGAGCCAAGGAGTGTGGTGCCCCTAGTCGCGGAGAAAGGTAAGGCAATGGACTCTTCACCAGGGCCCCCAGAAAGAATGCAGCCTGCAGACCCCTGATTCTAACCTGAAGTTGTGATAACAACTTCCTACTTCTCACTGCAAGAGCTGTAAGATCATAAACTTGTGTTACCTTATGCCTGGTTTGTAATTTGTCCCAGCAGCCATAGAGAACAAAATGCATTTTGAGGAATTGTTCCATTTCTCCTAAATTGTTGAATTTATCCTACCATTTCTTTATGATGCATTTAATCACTACAGAATCTGGAATAATCGTTACTTCCCCCTGATGTTGGTAACTTCTTTCTTCTCTGTATCTCCATCACTTGCTAGAGGTTGATCAACAAATAACAAGCTTTTTAAGCCATTAGTTTTCTCTTTCTTTTTCATTTTTTCAGATTCATGGATTTCTACTCTTTGAAATTTATTTTATGTTATTTATTATATTCATTTATTATTTCCCTCATTTTGCTCACATTTGTATGATTTTGCTCATTTTTTTTCAATTTCTTGGTGTAGGAATGGTGTTAAATGGAAGTTTTCTCCTTCCTAGAGCCTTCGTGTTAGCCTGTGAATATGCCCTCTCCATGGACTTCTGCATTCCACATATCCCACCGTGTTGTGTTTTCCACATCCTTCATTTACCCTTGTTTTCCTTTTCCTTTGGGAATTCTTCCTTGACTCATGGCTCATTTGGAAGTGCTATGTTTAATTTCCAAGAGCCTGGAGAATTTCTTGTTGTTCTTTTAGTACTGATTTCAAGTTTGATACCATTATAGTTACAGAGCCTGCTCTGAAAGGTTTAAACTCTTTTAATCTTGTTTGGGTTTATTTTACGTCTCAGGATGTGGTACATGATTTGGGTCCTAAGCCAAGCTCCTCTCCTGGTCTCTCCGGGGTCTCTTGTATCCATGGCCTGCACAGGTCCCTTGCCCGAGGTCTTGGCATTTAGTAAATTAAAGACTGACTTTTGTTTAGCCAGAAGTTGAAAAGCAATATTCTTCTCTTATCAAAACAGGCTTGTCTGTTCTGGAGGCCGTGTTTTTCTTGCCAAGTCCAGATAGTACATTTTTCCTTTCTCCGCAGTGACTGTGTTGTTTGATCTTAAAAACAAGAGAAATGTAAAGCTTTTAAAATATCATTCACATCTGTAACCGTACTTAGAACCAATAACTGTCTGTGTGAACAGCTTTCGGTCATCAGGATTAACTAGACAAACTCTGTGGACATAATAATTAGTGTAGACGTATTCTTTAAAAAATTACCTATTTAATTAATTATTTATTTATTTGACAGAGAGAGAGAGAGAGAGAGAGAGAGCGCAAGCAAGGGGGAGCAGCAGGCAGAGGCAGAGGGAGAGGGAGAAGCAGGCTCCCCACCGAGCAGAGAGCCTGGAGTAGGGCTCTGTCACAGAGCCCTGGGATCATGACCTGAGCCGAAGGCAGAGGCTTAGCAGACTGAGCTCCCCAGGTGCCTCACTAGTGTGGATTTCTTCATCTAAACACCAAAATGTGTTTGGCGAGGCATGAGATTTTTAGTTGATTTTCCAAAAGTTGCGGATTAGTTTTGATCCACTGAAATTTTTCTCCCATTCTCTGTAGAGAACATCATCTGTTTAAAAGATGATTGTCTGTGATTAGGGATTTAATATGTATTTACTAGAAGGGGCAAAGCTGGTTGGTCTACTGGCTGGCTCTGTTGGATGCCCTAGGTAATGTAAAATTTCATTAAAAATTCTATAAAATACCTTGAGACTTGGTATTGTTTAAATCATTCCTGTTCTCTTATGTAAGTATTTCTTTTATGAATTTATTAAGTATAAATACTTTTGTCTTTAGAATTACATTTTTTTTCTTTTTAAAATATTTTTTGTTTTTTATTAACATATATTGTATTATTAGCCCCAGGGGTACAGGTCTGTGAGTCACCAGGTTTACACACTTCACAGCACTCACCGCAGCACAGACCCTCCCCAATGTCCATAACCCAACCACCCTCTCCCTACCCCCCTATCCCCAGCAACCCTCAGTTTGTTTTACGAAATTCCCTCCTGATCCCATCTAGTTTCATTTTTTCCTTCCCTACCCCCCAAGCCCCCCATGTTGCCTATCAAATTCCTCATATCGTAGAGATCACATGATAATTGTCTTTCTTGGATTGACTTATTTTACTCAGTATAATACCCTCTAGTTCCATCCACGTCGCTGCAAATGGCAAGATTTCATTTCTCCTGATGGCTGCATAGTATTCCATTGTGTATATATACCACTTCTTCTTTATCCATTCATCTGTTGATGGACATCTAGGTTCTTTCCATAGTTTGGCTATTGTGGACATTGCTGCTATAAACATTTGGGTGTACGTGCCCCTTCAGATCACTACGTTTGTATCTTTAGGGTAAATACCCAGTAGTGTGATTGCTGGGTCATAGGGAAGCTCTATTTTCAACTTTTTGAGGCACCTCCATGCTGTTTTCCAGAGCAGTTGCACCAGCTTGCATTCCCACCAACAGTGTAGGAGGGTTCCCCTTTCTCCGCATCCTCGCCAGCATCTGTCATTTCCTGACTTGTTAATTTTAGCCATTCTGACTGGTGTGAGGTGATATCTCATTGTGGTTTTGATCTGTATTGCCCTGATGCCAAGTGATAACACTGAAGGGTTCTTAATTAAAGATAATCTAAACAGAGATTTTCAAAACCATTTTGTGATGTTTGGGGCCTCTTTGGATGCTTGCTGGGGATTCATAAGTTGTTTTGCAAAATAACTTATGCTTTTGGTGTTATTATGAAATTACAGATTTTTAATAGGTTATTTATTTGTGTAGGGGCTTTTATTCTGTTGAAGTCTCATTCTTATGCTCTTGCCTTCCCTTCAGTGCAGGACACATTTCCAGTATTGAAGCCATATGGCACAGTGGGAGGAGCACATTCTTGAAGCCAAACAAGCCAGGCTTCATTGTCAAGGTTTTCATCCATCCATCCATGGAGCTGTTAGTTCTGTTACGCTGAAAAGAAATGAAATTTAAAAAAAAAATGTTAAATATCTGAAAAAAAAGAGATGAAAAATAAGAAAAAAACTGAAAAAATAATTAAAAATAAAATAAATAAATAAAAGGCTAAAAAAAAAAAAAGAAAGAAACTTGGGCCAAGAATAGAAACAATAGCAGACATTTCTTACCATATAGCAGGTACTGTCTGAGACAATGATCTTACTTAATCCTTACCATCCTCCCCAGCACACCATTTTATAGATTAAGAAACTGAGGCCCAGAACTAACAGCTCCATGGATGGATAGAATTACATTTTAAATGCTTTTTATTTTATCACTATTTGTGAAAAGATTTCTATGATTACTCCAAATTGTATTTTTAAATCAGTATGCCAATGATTATGTAAGCAATAAATGCTTGACTGGATTAATGTATTCCCATCTACCTTACAAGTTATTCATGCTTCCTCATTAGTATTACTGCACAGACAATGCATAATTTTTTTTTCTTTTAGTTGTCAAAGGCAAAAAGTCAATGCTGAGAAACATTTTGAGTTTTGGTCTATCTAAACTTTGTAGTTTTCTAAATTTTCTAAATTTTCTAAATTTTCTAAATTTAAAATTTCTAAATTTTCTAAATTTCACTATTCTGTAGGCGCAGATGCACCCTGAAAGGCAAATGCTCCACTGTTGTCTGTGGGACAAACACAGGGACTTTTAATAATGGGCTTGAGGTATTTCTACAATGGATCTCCCTGCCTTCATTCTCAAACCTTCCAGCCTTTCTCTGCATTGTTAACAGAGGGAAATTTCAGGGGTCCCAGCCTGCCTTTTCTTTATCCCCAAAAGAGTTTTGATGGAAACCCCCCACCCACGGCATCCGCAGGGATCTAATGCCTGATACCACTTGCCTCACGGGGTTTATCTCTTGACTTCCACCTGGAGCAGCTGCTCTTTTCGTGGCTTTGGGGCCAAGAAGAGCAGAATGTCTCCCGGGCAACTGCTGTGTTTCTCTGTGAATTATACACATGTTGAGAAACCCCAGGGATAGGTCTGTGACCAGCTGAAGTCAGCGTGTAGGATTTCCTTGCCACGAGACCTGCTGGAATCTGCAGGTTTGTGAGAACAAATACTTTGAAACACTAAAACCTAGAGCAAAACAGAGTTTAGGAATGACTGCAGATACATTTTGTCTTTTTTACTCTGCCATTCTTCTTGGAAGCATATTCTCGTTATGTTTCACAGTTCAATCCGAGACGGTCTCACCTTGAGATCCTTAATTATACCGGTAAAGACTCTTTTCCAGGTAAAGTCCCGTCTGGAGGTCTGGGGAGTCAGGACTTGGGTAAGTCTCTTTAAGTCACTACTAGGCTCACTGCACGCATGGCTCCCTCCCTTGAATGACTGAAAAAGCAGAGGGCACATTTCTGCCAGCATCCTATGTGACCTCAGGTCCCAAACGAGAGTCCCGGGAGAGGAGGGCCCCCAGGACAGTGTCATTCTCACTATCTCCCCAGCTGGCCCCTCAGATCACCATTTCCAGATCGGTCTCCACGAACTGGCAAAAAAGTGGTAGGATAAGAAAAACTGCGACTTGTAGCTTATCAGGTTTTTAATGATGCATATCCAAGTCAAGTTCTACTTTATAAAATGTTTTCGTTTATTAGATTTAGGTCTTCACTGAAAAATTGATCTGAGAATTACTTGCCTTTGCAGACCAATCGACTTAGGGTGTCTCCAACTAAAATGAATCAGAATGAACAGTGAGCTGAACAGTGGCCAGGGATGGCCAGGCGCCCGCCATCGTGGAGTCCTTCAGTACCCAGCAATGTTACTAAAACCCCAACCATCACTTACATCCAGAACAGTCATTGAGTCTTTTCATTCGTACCTGCACTAGACAGTGCATTTCTCTGTCTGTGTACAAAGTGGTCGAGAACATAATGCTTTTCATTTGTGCTGGAGTGATCGTGCCATTCATGCAGGGCTGCCCATCTCTTAAAACAAAATAAAACAAAAGAGCTGTTCCCCACCTACCCCCTTACCGACATCGCACGTTTAAAAATTTCCTTAAATAGGGGCGCCTGGGTGGCTCAGTGGGTTAAGCCTCTGCCTTCAGCTCAGGTCATGATCTCGGGGTCCTGGGATCGAGCCCCACATCGGGCTCTCTGCTTGGCAGGGAGCCTGCTTCCTCCTCTCTCTGCCTGCCTCTCTGCCTACTTGTGATCTCGCTCTGTCAAATAAATAAATAAAATCTTTGAAAAAGTAGAAAAAAATTTCCTTAAATATGCTGATTCGATTTTGGCATTGGTTCAGCTCCATGCAGTTATTCAGTGGAGGTTCAGAACTCTGCAGGGTTAACCCACAATCTGTCTCTGTACACCGTCAGGGAAAAGATGACGTTCGCGTGGTAATTCAGTGACTGTAGGGCAATTTTAATGCCCGTCCAGTAGATCTTATTTTAAACATATCCAGGGGCTTTTGTGAGTTATTTAGCCTGGTTATAAAGGGTGCCATAAAATCTGGTTCATATATAATTTAAAAGTGATGTGGTAAATGGATTAACTTTGCTTAGCATTTATTGGTTCTTTCCATATAATGAAATAGTGTGCTTCTATTTCAATATATCATTTTGCTGAGTCACATAGATGCCTTGATCAGGGAAAATTGCTGGAAGCATGACAGGCAAATGATAATTAAACCATTATTGTAGCTGCTTTTGCATGGTCTGATAGAAACTGCACGTACTATGCCCAAAACAGGATAAAAAATGTGTTTTTCTATATTCTCACACCCCAACCTGTTTTCTCCACTGCATCCTGGTTGAAGTGGAAGCTATGAAAATGCATCAAAATTTCCAAGCCAGCACCTAAAATCTCAAAAAATTTGTCTTTCTTCTCTTTAACATTTAAAATTTTTTTAAAAAAGTCAATAGGCTTTGTTTTTAGAGCAGTTTCAGGTTTACAGAAAAACCGGGCAGAAAGTACAGAGACTGCTGCCCACAGCGTCACCTGGCTAGCTTCTTGCCCTCGTGTGATGTATTTGCTACAATTGATAACCTACACTGATGCATCCTCCCTGACTAAAGCCCGTCGTGCATGTCAGCCTTCACTCTTGGGCTGTGCGGTTCTGTGGGTTCGGACAAATGTGTCTGCTGTTACAGTGTTACATGGAGTGGTTTCACTGCTCCACCATCTCTGTGCTGCCCCGTTCATCCCTTCCCCCAACCCTGGCAACTGCCGATCTACTCTCTCTGCAGTTTTGCCTTTTCAAGAACATCACGGAGCTGGAGTCCATAGTCTGCAAGCTTCTCAGATTGGCTTCTCCCTCGTGGTGATAGGCATTTGGATTCACTCCTTGTCTTTTTGTGGCTTGACGACCCTTTTCTTCTTAGCACTGAGTAATATTCCGTTGTCTGGATCCACCAGCTTGTTGGTCCATTCAGGTGCTAAAAGGCATCTCAGGTGCTTCCAGGCTTTCCCGACTGTGATCACGATGCTATAATGTCTGTGTGAAGGCTTTCATGCGGGCATAAGTTTTCAGCTCATTTGGGTAGATACCAAAGACCACAATTGCTGGATCTTATGGTAAGAATATGTTTAATTGGTAAGAAACTGTCCAAGTGTCTTCTGTCGTGGCTGTGTATTCTGCGTTCCCACCAGCAATGAACGAGAGTTCCTGTTGCTTCCCATCCTTGCCAGCATTTGGTGTTGTCAGTGTTCTGGATCTTAGCCACTTTAGTAAACCTGGAGGACTACCTCATGTTTGTTTTAGTTGGCATTTTATTGATGACATATGATAATGGGGCACCTTTCCAGGTACTTATTTGCCATCTGTATGTCTTCTTTGGTGGGGTGTCTGTGTCTGTTAAGATCTTTGGCTCCATTTTTAACCTGGGTTATTTGATTTTCTCTTGCTGAGTTTTAAGCATTCTTTGTATATTTTTGATACAATCCCTTTATCAGGTATGTGTTTTGCAAAGATTTTCACCCAGTCTGTTGCTTCTCTTTTCATTTTCTTCACACTGTCTTTTGCCACCTGACATTTTTAGTTTCAATCAATAATTCTTTCTTTTATGGATGGTGCTTTGGTTTTATACTCAAAAAGTCATCGTCAAACCCAAAGTCCCCTGGATTTTCTCTTCCACTATCTTCTAAAAGTTTATAAAACTTGTGTTTTACTTTTAGGTCTATGATCCATCTCAAGCTAATTTTTGTGACTCATGTGAGATCTGTGTCTAAAATATTTTTTTTCTTTTAATGTAAATGTCCAGTCATCCCAGACTCATCCGATGAAAAGACTATCCTTTCTCCATTGAATTGCTTTGTTCCTTTGTCAAAGACCGGTTCACTATATTTGTATGGCTCTATTTCTGGGCTTCTTATTCTGTTCTATTGATCTGTTTGCTCCTTCACCAACCACACCATCTTTATTGCTCACAAAGTATTACTGTAAGTCTTAAAGACAAGTAGTATCCTTCCTTCAAATTTGTGCTTCTCTTTCCATATTGAGTTGGCTATTCTGGTCTTTCGCTTCCACATAAATTTTAGGTCAGGTTGTTGATATCCACAAAATAACTTGCCCTTCAGAACGAAGGCAATCTATAAATGAAGTTGGTAAGAATTGATGTTTTAACACTATTGAGGGAAACTGTCTCCATTTATTTAAATAATCTTTTACTTCTTTCACTAGTTTTTTATAGTTTTCTAGTTCACACCCTGTACATATCTTGTTAACTTTACGCTAACTACCTTTTTCTTACTCATAATCATCTCATAAATATGTTTTTGGTTTGTGTTGCCTATTGTTGGTGCTGAAACTCAGATCTTTGCCATGACTCCCCTTAACAGTTACCGGAGGATTCTAAGGGGTCATCCAGATGGAGTCCTCCTTCATTTAATCTTTTCTATGCCAGTAGAGTTATCTTTTTAAATGGGAAATATACTTCTGGCCCCTGGTTTCTGGGCCCTTTATATTAACTTTGGGATAAGATTCAAACTCCATAGTTTGACAGGAAGTGCTTTCCATGACTCAGGAGTGCACACGCTGAAAAATCTGGGCTCCATCACTCAATGTCAAGGACCGACACTTCAGCAGAAACCACCAGCTCAGATCCCCTCACCAGCCAAGCAATGCTGGACCGTCACGGTTTGTTGGTTCTTTCTTCTTCCAAGAATGGGTTCCCTTCTCTTTTCTATCCAGGATGTCCAAGTTCATCAAAACCAACTCAACTTCATCACCTCAGTGAATCTGTTTCCACTGACCTGGTGAGCTCGGAGTCTGCCACCTACCCTTCGTCACAGTGGCTTTCAGCCCTGGACGCTGCACTGACCATGGGACCCACCTCGGGTCCTTCCTTTCTCACAGTGAGTCATTTACATCACATCAACGTATGGGAGCCTCACCTTCAACACACTCTGGAACCCAACCACTTCTCCCCCAGGTCACCACCGCTTGACCCTGACCTCCCTGAGTTTTCCTCTCTCACCTGTCTTACCTCCATGCACCCCACACCTACTATGAACTATGAGTAAAATGCTGCGGCCAGAGGAGCTTCTGCTCAAACCCTCCATTGGTCTCTAATGTCTTTGCCATGACCTATGCAGGTGTCATGATCCAGCATCTTTCCTGGGGGCTCATTTCAGCACCTCTGTGCACAGCAGATATGGTGACCACCCCCCCCACCTCCCCTGTGCTGCTCTGCTCCTGTTGCTTCCCCTTCCAGCTGCCTTGGAAATCCAGAGCACAGCGTGTGGAGTCTTCCCAGACCCTTGCAGGAATGGCTGCCTCAGCTCTTGCGAGCCTTGCTCACGTCTTGCCTTTCCGATATGGCCTTACTGACCCCTTTAAATGCACCTGCCTGTGTTATCCACCCTCTTTCCCTTTCTCTGCAAAGAGCTTCTTACCCCGGACACACTCATGTATCAATGATACACATTCATGTATCAATTAATACATCTTGTCTGCCCCTTGCAACTACTGTGCTTTGTTTCCAGCCACCAGAATTGGTCTTAGGTCGCAGGTCATGCTCAATAAATGTTTAGTAGTCAGCGTGCTTGTCTTTCCTCTATACCAGGGGCTTTAACAAGCCAGCCATTCCTTCTTTTAACAGCTCTCTTGAAATATGATTGATCCTCAAAAACCTGCCTGTATTTAATGTATGTAATTTGGTGAGTTTGGGCTTGTGCATTTCCTGTGAAGCCATCACCATCAAGGCAGTACACAGACCCACCCGTTCCAACGTTGCCTGTGCCTCTTTCTTTCTTTCTTTCTTTCTTTCTTTCTTTCTTTCTTTCTTTTTGTGATATCCACTTCACATGAGATCTACCCAAGTTAACAAAATTTTTTAAGTGCACAGTACAGTGTTGTTAGCTAGTTACTGTTTTGTACAGCAGATCTCTAGAATTTATTCCTGAATAACTAAAACTTGATAACCATGTGAAGAACTCCCCATTCATTTCCCCCTTTCCCAAAGCCCCTGTGAGCACCACTGATCTCTTGGCTTTCTGGAATTGGCTACTTTCGCTTTCTCGCATGAATGGAATCGTGCCGTGCTCAGATGAACATGGAGGACACGATGCCAAGTGGAATGAGCTGACCACATTCTTCACGGTTACATCCTCATGAAGAAGCCTGGTGCTTCATTGGCATGATTACACAACTGAATTATTGTTTTTCTCATTCAGCTAAGAGATAACTTGCATATTTGGGATGAAGTGTATTTCAGTTAGATTCTCCTACTTTGAGTGGTTTTGTCATTCATTCTTTCATGTTTTTATTATTGTTATTGAATACAAGTTCTTTTTTTTAAAATATTTTATTTATTTATTTGAGAGAGCAAGCAAGAGAGGAGGTTGAAGGGCAGAAGGAGAAGCAGACTCCCCACTGAGCAGAGACCCTGATGCCGGACTCGATCCTGGGACTCCAGGATCATGACCTGAGCCAAAGGCAGACGCTTAATGACTGGGCCACCCAGGTGCCCCTAAGCAGAAGTTCTTGATATTAAGGGTCCAATGTATCAACCTTCTGAGAAAGCAGCACTTTTTCTACCTTAAGAAAACTTTACCTACTTCTTGAAGGTAAAGAAGGCATGCTCTTATTTTTTTTTTTCTTTTAAGAGTTTCTTTACTGCTTCACAATTAGATCTTTAATCTACCTGGAATGAATGTTTGTGTATGGTGTGAGGTAGGGGTCAAGGGGCAGTTTTGTTTTCATATTGGTGTCTAATTGTGCCATCCCCAGCTGCTGAAATGATGTATTTCTCAGAGGTGGAAGTATCACATGTGTTATAAATCTGATGGCATATGTGTAATACTATCTTTGACTTCTCTTTTTTTTTTTAACTGGCAACATTGCCTGCATTTTTACCAACATCACACTCTTTCAATTACTATACTTTTATAATAAGTCTTGAAATCCCTTTTATAGAGTTGAGCAAGGTTTATTCTGAAGTATAGACATAAGAGTGGGAATTTTAGACATGGGGCATATGTATACATAATTTCTCTGATAGTGTCATACCACTTTTCAGAATATCTTTGGAATGACCACATTATCAATATATTCCTCCTGGAGTAAGAATTTCTATTTTGTTAACAGCTTTCCTTCCAGGCAATGGGTACCAGAGGTCCACAATCTTCGAAGATGAATGGAAGACCAATCATGTTGGTCTTCCAATCATGGAATTATGCATTAAGGATTATGCACTGTGGGTGTGTATTGACAACTTGGCCACTCCACCTCTCTCCCTAACTCTCTTCTCTGAGATGCTAGCAATTTTATCTTTCTTGATTTCCAGAAGACCAGAGGTATTATGCCTGTGGTCATTCCTTTGAATGGGTGCTGGAGATCGTGCCTTTCAGTTTTGAAACAAGTAGCAGCAGTGACCTACAGAAAACCAACCGAACTTTCATCCATTAATTCATTCATCTGTCAATTTAGCAAGCGCTTGTTGAACACCTACAGCTGCAAATACATCAATGAACAAAATGGACAAAATCTCTGCCCTCCATGAGGCTCACTTTGTAGTATCTGGAGCCAAGCAATAAGACATAAAATAATTGAATCGTATTTTGAAGGGAGACTTAAAATAGGATTTGATGAAAGAACTTGAGAAAAAGAGGAATCGAGATTCAGTGTAAGATTATTGGCCTGGGGGTGCCTGGGTGGCTCAGTGGGTTAAGCCTCTGCCTTCAGCTCAGGTCATGATCCCAGGGTCCTGGGATCGAGCCCCACATTGGGCTCTCTGCTCAGCAGGGAGCCTGCTTCCCTTCCTCTCTCTGCCTGCCTCTCTGCCTACTTGTGATCTGTCAAATAAATAAATAAATAAAAATCTTAAAAAAAAGATTATTGGCCTGAAGAGACAGTTGTCATTTACTTACATGGGGGAAACCATAGGAAAAATAATAGGGCTTGCAGGTGTTTGTGGAGTTTCCTCTTGAATATCAGAGGGGCATGTAGGACGTAGTCTAGGAGAGAGGTCTGGGGGGGACATTCACAGATGTGCGCCATCAGTCTTCAGGTATATGTGGACCCAGAGGATGGGTTGCTCCCAACCAGAGGGTGAGGGTTTGAGGAGATGACAATTCAAATACGTGCACTGGGGAACTTGGAGAGATAACGGAAAATAGCAACAATAACTAAGAAGTAGGAACCAGTGAGATAAGAGAAAAAAAAAAGCGGCTGTTGTATCCTGGAAACGAAGTAAGGAGGCATTTCCACAGCTTTGGGGGTGATTAGCTCCATAAAGGTCACTGAGTGACAAAGTGACATGCCATAGGAGGGATCACTGGACTCAGAAGATTGCTGTCAACTCTGTAAGCTCTGTGCGGCGGCGGAGGGAATGTGAAGACAGCTAGGGAGGGAGCTCAGGAACCCAGACTACCAGTTCTCAAGGAGAGGTGTAGGGAAGTGCTTTGAGAAGAAAAATGCACGTTAGGGATGCTTTGTGAGCAGTGTTCCAGCTGTCGCTAGTTTCACGACCAGAAATGCTCCCAGATCTCCCAAAAGTATATGTGGAGTGTACCCAGCTCCCCTACCTCAGGGGAGAGAGGACAAGTCATAGGGATGTTCAGTGCCATGACCTCTTAGAGCATCTGTACTCTAGTGCCACCTGCTGCCACAGGGCATTTGGGGTGCAGGCGGGGTCTCTGTTGCTGAAAGCCATCAAGGATGCCACCCTGGCACGTGTCCTTTGCTGTCACTGCTGCTGCTCTGCCTTGGGTGTGGCTCTCCAGCAAGTTCTGCTGGCACGGGTGGCCTGGTGCCAAGCAGAGTGGCCTGTGGAGAGGCAGCGGATAACACCCGTGGCCAGGCTTGTCTGGGACATGGTTTAGAAGCATCTCAAGCCATAGTTTCTGATTCTCAGGTCTTCACTGAACTTTCCAAAAATCTATTTTCATGTTTAGTTACAAATCTGGACCCAGATGTAAATTCACTGGACTGGATTGGGGTCCAGTTTGAGTGCCCAGGGTCACAGCTTCATCTAGCAGCTCTGAAAATGGCCTGTGGGGCAGAAGGAAGCATCTTGATCCTCTCTCACCTGTGAACCACCCTGCCCTCAGGAGACACAGCGGCTCCCTCAAGTCCAGTCTTGTGGGGTTAGCCTACTGGTTTACCACATATAGCCACACATGCATATCGCCGCAGTGATCTTGTGGGCTCCCGTCTCAGAACCACAGGGGTGGTACAGTGTGGGCACAAGCTGACTTCCCCAGTACCACTGTCTTCTTCCAGGAAGCTGACCAGCAAAACTACCTAGAAATCAGAGCTTGAATCTGAGCATATGTTCCCCATTACATGTACCCTATGGAGAGTGTCACTTGTAGGATAAGTAACAAAGTGTTGAGAAGTGAGGAGCTCAGTAGGGTTTGTACTAAGTCATGGTGGCTGAGTAATACAAAGCAAGTTCTGAGTATAAAATGACTGACGTAACTTTCAACAGCATCCAACATTCTGATTTTCCAGTGTTTCGCTTGTCGTCTCTAAGTTACAGTAGGAATCTTTTGATTCCCAGATTTTGAAATATTGATTTCACCATTATCAGTAAATAGAATTTTATATTCATGTTCATGCAGGGATTCTAGAACATTGGGTACATGATGCTCATTTTGAAAATTTTCCTTAAAAATGTTGAATAACAGTAATTACTTGAATTTGTAACATTTAATCTTAGAATAATAAGGACTATGGTACAGAGACAGAAAGTAATAAAACTAAACCAGGAAATCCTAACACTGTTCTGAATTAAGTTTGCAGGAAAGTATCCATATGATACATTTTCTCTATTGTAATGGTTGCAAAGGCCTATAATTTTTGCCTTTTATTTAACTTTTCTTTCTGTTGGATTTCTGATATGGTTGTTATTTAACTCATAAAATGTGCTGTGTGACTGACATCTTTTTTAAGGCTGAATAAGAGCTTATGAAACACCAGAGTTATTTTTTCTTAAGATCATGAGTGAATTTGAATTCTTATATTGGGTTGAGTCTTCCAAAGCTTTCAGCAACTTTTTCATAACTTTCTCAATGTCTTGTTATGTTACTACTCTATTTTAATTGATTTATTTTTATATTTTATAAGTGATTCAATTCCTTTAATTTTCTATTTTATGATTCTTATTGATTGTATTCTTTTTGATTAATCTTTGACTGGAGGCTGACCTGGGAGAGATGGTAAACCAGAAGGAACAAGGTGCTCTGAAGGTCACCCCTGGTGTCCTCATCTTCATCTGATGCCTTGACTGGTTACATGAAAGTATGTTGGATTCTGACTTTAGAGATACAAGTGGTCTGGATTCCATACTGAATTGCCTGGCAAGGTCACAGTCTGCTGGCTCTCTTCTGTTTGCTGCTCTGTGCTTTCTTTATTTTTTACTTTTTATTTTTTTTAGGTTTTTCATTTAGTTTTTTTTTTTTAATTTTTAAATTTCATTTCAGCGTAACAGTATTCACTGTTTTTGAACCACACCCAGTGCACCATGCAATACATGCCCTCCCTAATACCCACCACGAGGCTCCCCTAAGCTCCCACCCCCTTTCCCCTTCAAAACCCCTCAGGTTGTTTTTCAGAGTCCATAGTCTCTCATGGTTCACCTCCCCTTCCAATTTCCTTCAAATCCCTTCTCCTCTCCATCTCCCCATGTCCTACATGTTATTTGTTATGCTCCGCAAATAAGTGAAACCATATGATAATTGACTCTCTCTGCTTGACTTACTTCACTCAGCGTAATCTCTTCCAGTCCCGTCCTGTTGCCACAAAAGTTGGGTATTCATCCTTTCTGATGGAGGCACAATACTCCATAGTGTATATGGACCACATCTTCCTTATCCATTCGTCCGTGGAAGGGCATCTTGGTTCTTTCCACAGTTTGGCGACCGTGGCCATTGCTGCTATAAACATTGGGGTACAGATGGCCCTTCTTTTCACCACATCTGTATCTTTGGGGTAAATAC
>PISX010023497.1:0-29632 GCA_004024625.1 Mellivora capensis
CCCAAACTGTGAAATGATTACCACAATCAAGTTAATTACCATGTCCATTACCATCATTTCACATACAATTTTTTTAGTGAGAAAGATTAAGATCTACTCTCTTGTACATTTAAAATATGAAATACAGTATTATTAACAATATTCACCATGATATAAATTAGATCATCAGAATTTGTTCACCTTATAACTAAAGATTTTACTCTGACCATTATCTCCTCATTTCCCCCATCCACCACCCCCTTGCAATTACCATGCTTCCTCCTATTTCTATGAGTTTGACTTGTGCAGCAAGTATTTTAATTTAGAAGTAATTTAATTTCATTTAAACCTAAAATATTTAATTTAGAATTTAAGTATAAGACAGCTTTATAGTTTTGTATTTCAATCATATATTTCTGTACCTTTAGACTGAATTCTAAAATTTCTTTTCAGTGATTAGATATAAAATCTTCCCTACAATGAATAGATATCAAAAGTGAGAAATTAGAAGAATGTAGGTAGACAATTTTGTAGAGAGGTCAAAGCTAATGATAAAATGTATTAGGAAACATATCACGGGTTAAGTTTTGAGGTAGAAAGAAAACATGGAGGTTTCTCCTCAGCTATTCAAGAGATTTACAGAATGCATTCTTCATGTCAGAAATTCTTAGAGGTTCTGGGTTATATACAGCAGGGAAGAGAGTCCTGCCCTCAGTGACCTTTTATTTTTGGAGAAGAGACATTCAATAAACAAACAGGTAAGGAAATAGTAAAACTCTGAGTAATACAATAGAATTGGTCAAGAGAAATAGGAAATTTGGGGTGTGTGTGTGAGAGAGAGAGGGGTATACTGCAAATAAAGTATTTGAGACTTGAAAGGTGTGAAGAAGGGAACTGCAAGCTTATCTAAAGCAGAGAATTTCAGGCAGAGGAAACACCTAGTGCAAACTACTAAGCCAAAAATGTGCTTGGAGGGTTTCAGCCCTCCAAGAATACTTTGTGTGTATGACAGAGCATAGTTTAGGACAGGGAATAGGGATAGCGGATGAATTATCAGGAAGGTATCTGGGGTAGGCCAGAACATGTAGTGTCTTGTAAGATATTGTTTAGATTTGGGTATTTACTCTGAGAAGGGAATTCATTAAAGGATTTTATATGAGTGGCATGATTTTATTTATGGTGGCAGAGTAAGGAGCAAGGGCAAAATCAGGGATACTAGTTATAAATTATTGCAGTAATCCAGATTAGAGACAATGATGGCTTGGAATTTGCTTGCAGCAGTAGAAATTCTGAGGGTGAAATCCCAGATCTATTTTGAAGCTCAAGCCAATAGAATTTGCTGATATACTGGATATGGTGTATGAAAGAAACAGAGGAATCAATACTCCAAATGAGGGAGGGTGGATAAGGAGGAGCTTTTGGGAGAGGTAAGAAATAAAAAGATTAATAGTTTTATGTTAAGTTTGAAATGAATATTAGATACTGAACTATCCATATTGACAAATTTGTTGTATATGAAAGTCTAGAATTCAAAGGAATAGTCAGCTTCAGAGATATAAAATGGGGAATCCTAAGCCTATAAATAATGCTATAAGAGTGAATGGGGTTTCCTATGGAGTAATTGCAGGTAAAGGAGAAGTCTGAGACCTAAATCCTGACACTTTCCAATATTTATAGGTTATTGGGAAGGAAAGTAGCAGTAATGGAGGTAGGAGGAGAATTGAGAGAGATTAATATCTTGAAAATCAAGTGAGGAAAGAGTTTATGATGGAATCAATGGTCAACTGTCTTGGTAAGTAAAACCATTGGATTTAGCAGTGTGTTGGTCACTATTGACCTTGACAGTAGCCATTTGTTGGAGTATTACAGGAGAAGGTGTAATTATACTGGCTTAAAGAGTAAATGAAGGATAATAAGTGGAGACAGTATTTTCAAAGAGTTTTATTGCATAAGGATGCAAAGAAATGGGTCATTAACTGGAGCAGAATGTGTGCACAAATAAAAAATTTAATATGGCATATATTGTATCAGGTTTTTATACTAAATCAAAATGATCCAGCAAACAAGAAAAATTGATAATGAAGCAGATGAAAAGGAAACTGAATAAAGAGAGGGTTAAATATAATGTATAGGAACATGAATAATTTTTTTTAATTTTTATTTTTTATAAACATATTTTTATCCCCAAGGGTACATGTCTGTGAATCGCCAGGTTTACACACTTCACAGCACTAACCATAGCACATACCCTCCCCAATGTCCATTACCCCACCCCCCTTTCCCGACCCCCTCCCCCCAGCAACCCTCAGTTTGTTTTATGAGATTAAGAGTCACTTAGGAACATGGGATGCCTGGGTGGCTCAGTTGGTTAAGCAGCTGCCTTCAGCTCGGGTCATGATCCCAGCGTCCTGGGATCGAGTCCCACATCAGGCTCCTTGCTCGGCGGGAAGCCTGCTTCTCCCTCTGCCTCTGCCTGTGCTTGCTCTCTCTCTCCCTCTCTGACAAATAAGTAAATTAAAAAAATAAAAATTAAAAAAAAAAGAGTCACTTAGGAACATGAATATTTTATCCATAATAACAGAGATACAGGTAGGTTGGTAGATGTTGGGTCCCCAATGTTGGGTCCCCCAATAATGTGTCCATGGTCAAAGGAGCGAGACTGATACAAAGTGAAGGTCAAGCAAAGCTTTATTTTGCACCAAGCATCAAGAATCAGACCGACCGACCGTCAAACAGACCAGTCCGGGCCGCCCCTTACAGAGAGGATGATCCCTCTCTGTTTCACAGACTAACTTTTATAGAGCAAAGGCCATGTGGTTGGGCCTGGCCGCACACAGGTGGCCAATGAAATTGTAACACACAGAGAAAGCTGCACAGTCATGCTAGGTGACCAATTGAATTACAATTTACCCTAGTAGACATTTGAACCAGCCTATCACCTTGGTTAGAACTGGTGCCCAAAAGGTGCCCAAAGGGCGGGGCCCCTACTCCTTGGTAGCTAGGAGACAGTATGTGCCCCCACTGATTGAATACCTCCACCTGGCCTGACCCACCCTTGTATTTGGACTTTGTTATCTGGGACTGGTTTCCGGGACTTGTTTTTAAGTAAGTTCCCCCGGAGGGGGCAGAGTCAATTTAAGTTTTACAACAAAATGGCAGTTCAACTGGGGTGGGGCCGCTCTGGCTGAATAGGCCTTTACATAGATATGATCTTAGAGGAATTTGTGGAAGTTCTCTTTGAATACTTCTGTTGAGGTTCATATTATATCCCTATTGTCCTTAAAAAAGATATTGAAACCCATAGGTTAAATTGTTCTTTGTGAAAAATGTCATGGTTTTTAGATTAATGAAGAACTTTCAGGTCCTTTCACTTTCAAGCCAGTGCTTTAAAAAAAAAGATTTTAAGTAATTAATATATATCAGCTTATAAGAGTTGACAAATAGGCATTATTTTAATGAGTCCTTCTTTTCTGACTTGTTTTGAGTTTTTGTGAATGACATCGTTAATTTTCTCATGTTCTCTTTCTACTTTGTAAATGGAGCATACTAACTTCTCTATAAATGTAATTTCTTGGTTGACATCACTTTATGACACTTACTTGAGACTTCAGACATACTTTGTTTTTGTACAAATCACCACTTCAAAATTTTGCTCAACTTTAGGAAAAGCTTTTTACTGCTCATAAAAAATGAGAAGAGCCAACTTCATTCTGGAATAATAGTCCTCCTAAAAACATGTTCTCAGGAACACATCTACAACTACATGTCCATTACTAAAGGGCTTTATTTTAGTTTTCAAGTGAGGTCATTGAAATGAGCCAGGAGGATCTCCAATGACTGGTTTATTTCTTGGTAAAACTGAGTATGCCCAAATCCTGTTATAATGCACTGTTGTGACTGTAATTATTCTCTCAACTCTAAAGCCACTGGATTTTGAGGGGAAATGACCAACAAAACACTTGACATTTGCATTACAGTGGAAAAATCGAGAGCACAAAAGAAAATCCTTCAGTTAAATGAAACCTGGTATTCGAGTTATAACTCTGTCCTTTGTCATGGAGTCAATTCTGAGATGCTATTCAAGGAAAAGAAAAAAAAATTTCCTCCTCAGAGTGAAGAACAAAACCAGAATGGGTTACATCACCAAGCATCTTTTTTTTTTTTTTTTAAGATTTTATTTATTTATTTATTTAACCTTAAGCCAGGGGAAGGACTGAAGAGGGAGGAGAGAGAATCATGTGGCCTCGGTGCTGAGCACAGAGCTGATATGGGATTCGATCTCACAACCCTAAGATCATGATCTGAACCAAAACCCGGAGTTGGGCACTTAACTGACTGAGCTACCTAGGAGCTCCAATATATCACCAAGCATTTTTAAATCATTTCATTTTTGTATATTTTATGGTTTTTTGGAAAGAGCAGTTATAATTAATGTTTTGTGTGTTTTTTTTGTTTTTTTTTTTTGAACCACTGGGTGTTTAGATACTTGGTAATAATGTTCCTTACCTTCTGGAGATCCACTGTTAGGAAACTGTCACACTTCACCACCATCTAAAATAAAATACATTCAAAATTGCTGAAACTTGAAAGGAAATCAGATTTATAAGAAATAGTGGGAACTTTAACATCTAAATACCAATTATTGATGAACAAGTATTATTATTTACATTTCTGTAATTTATTAGACATCAAGACAATGTGATTTCACAAATTCACTGAACCATTATTTAGACAATTTTAAAGGAAACTATTTGGAGCAGAGAACAACCACATATATATATTTCATTATCATAGCCACTTTTTATTTTTAATTTATTTTTTTAAAGATTTTACTTATTTGAGAGAGAGAGAAAACACAGTTGGGGGGGGGGGCAGAGAGAGAGGGAGAAGCAGACTCCCTGTTGAGTGCAGAGCTAGTGGCAGGCCCCATCCCAGGACCTGAGATCATGACCTGAGCTGAAGTCAGAGCTTTACTGACTGAGCCACCCAAGCTCCCCTATATAGCCACTTTCTAAAAATACACTATTAATTGAGAAGAATATAAGGAAAACAGTGACAAGCAAAAAAGTAAGAGTGAGCATATTTTATAGAATTTATTTTTAAACTTTTTCATATTTAGGAAATTTGCCTATATAACACTGGAAGAATTTCTGTTCTTTATGTTAATACTTAACAAGTGAAACTTTGCTTTTATCTGAAATAGTTCTTAGAAGATAGTTATTTTTTCATTTGTAAAAATATTGTAATTAAAAAGTGCTTTGGATATTTGTATATTTATAAATTAAACATCCATGGAAATAAGAAGGAAAAGTTTACTCAGTTGACCACAGCATTGATAAATTCATCTACACTCAACATTTTATGTTTTGGTTTTCTAAAATTTTAGATCCTAGGTATATGCATTCTCCAACTATAAACCAAGTAGAAAACCAATAGTGAATTCCTATAAAAGCCTACTCATAAGTCATCATAAGGAGCTGATAGTCTTCTAAGATCACTCAAATTGGTGTATTATTATCATTGCTATTTTATTTGAGATTCAGAATTTCTTCTGTGATTGGAGAACAACAGAAATGCAAAAGGAAGTTACCTTATATTCTGGGATATCACAGGTGTATGTATTATTTTGGTGGTTTTTTTTTTCTTTAAATGACTAGAAAAACAAAATGAGCATTCAAATATAATCATCACAGAAATAATGAATTTAGGTTTTAACATATTGAGAATTTTTTAAATCTCTTTTGGTATAAAGAACCAAAGTGTTACATATTAAAATAATACCATGCAAGAAAAAATTTCAGAAAATATTGTGTTTAGTCACATTCTTAGCTATACTTATAATATATTTATATATACTTATACAGAAAGGGCTGTTACATAGGAATTAATATTTCCATGTGTATTTTCTTTTATATAAGAAAGGGGAGAAATAATTAAAATTGTTGAAAATAAAAGAGAATCAGCTTTAGGGAGGGGATATGGGATGACTGGCTTTTGGGAGAAACTAGTAAATTTCCTTTTGAGCAGAATTTGAAAGCAAATACAGAAGGAAGACCACTGTCTTAAGAATATCAACATTAACTGAATGCCTTCCTTTCTAGCTGGATTTCCTATCCATGTAGAAATAGAGTTGTTTTCTTCAGTCTTCTGATACTCATGTAAAGAGAGGTAAGTGAATTTAAGACCTAATTTTTGTTTGTATTTCTTTTAATTACTGTATTCAATATAATGTAAGGATGATATAATGTTCAAACTATAGGTACTTACATAGGATGAATACTGAAAATTATGACAAAGAAGAAGACAAAAGTCTGAAAACATTGTATAGAATTATACTAATTAATTTTCATCATTTTCCACTGAAACTACATTTAGTTTTAGCTTTTTGAACATATTTACCACAGAATAGTTGTTGTGTAAAACTTTTGTTAAAGGAAATGTTAGGCCTTAGCAAATTAATAAGGTTCTTTGAATGTCAAAATGTGAGTTTTCCTGAACCTTTTTTATTTCCATACAACTGAATTATTTTCTTCTTTTTCTTTTTTTTTTTAATCATCTGAATGGAAGGTATGAGTTTGAATAACCCATGATTCTATAAAAGAGCATAAATTATCTCTGAGACTATTTATAATATATATTACTCATTATATTATTTATATAATATAAACAATAATATAGAAATATTCAAATAACTATTTGCAACATGTCTTGTCTGATCATTCCACATGCTCCATGTCACTAGTCCAACCATTAGCATGACCTTGGTTGCTGGGTTCATTATTTTATCCTTAACCAAACACAATTTTAATTATGTCATATTTTAATTATATATGTCTTATTTATTGATTTCTTTACATAAAATATTTCCGGAAAATAAAGGGAATGAAAGGCTTGGTGGAGTATAATCAAATAGATGCAAAAATGTTGAAGTCATCAAGAGAAATATAAAATGTTACATTGATCAATTTTTGAGCATGTCTGGGCAGACCAAAGAACAGTCTACTCCCAAGATGACCACACAATGATGCCTCTGGCAGAATCAAACAGGTGAAACTAATTACAATAGGTGTATAATTAGGAAACAAGATTACAACTATAAAATTAAACCCAGTAGAGAGTCTTTAAAGTTTCTTGTTTTGTAATAAAAGTTCACATGCAAAAAGATTGAGCTTTCTGAGAGGGAATTGCGTGTTTCACTCATTTTTTAATTTCTTGAAGCCTGATAACTTGTTTGCCATCTGTCAGATGCTGATGAAATATTTATGATATAATAAGTTGATATTTTATCAGAAAATATGTTAAGTCCATTATGAAATATTTTACAACCAAGAGGAAACGTCAACCAAACTGACTTTAAATATTCAGCTGAAAGTTACATCTGAAATATTGTTTTGGAAAATTACATACTTAGACAAATACATATACAGCTACTGAATCTCATTATTCCGTACTAACTGCCCTCACTCTAAATATCAAACTGGATGATTTCAGTTTCTAATTCATATCAAAAAATATAAGTCCAGCCAAAATAACATTGTCTCTTCCTTTAAAAATACTGTGTTTTATCTTTAAGCTTCTGACATGATTTCTCCTTCCATCAGTATGAATTTGAAAAGAAAGGCCAGCTTTTGTATGCTTAAGATAATAGATGGAAAACTAAAATACAAGACTTCATGACTGTAGTGTATGGAAAGGAAAGACTGATGACTTGAAGTGGCTGTACCTTCCTCTTCTGACTTTTTTTTATAAATGATGTAATGCATTATCTTTTAGTTCTACTGTAGAGCACCACTTTCTACATAATAACAAAAAATTATTAGGTAAATGGTGAACTTTGTTTCTCAAAGGAAAAAAAAAATGTTTCATTGCAATCAGTACACAATGCATTTTTTTAAAGTCTTCATTTTATGTTCCTAAGGGGAATTCAGAATGACCAATATGAAGTAATTATTTGAAATGAGAGCACTCTTTCCCGAGACTCTGGCTCACAGAAATAAGAAGATATTTTTAACATAACTTGTACTATTTTTAACAGAATTGTCACATTCAGGTCACAAAAATAATTATAGCATATGGTGCTTTACAGAAAACTAAAGTCTCTTCAAGTATGGGAAGAGGCTTTCTAATACTTCTTAAGTTGTTTCCAGCCATATCTATTTTTATAGGAAAAGTCGAGAACTCTGGGGATAGCCATATTTGTTATAAGTGAATGTTTTATAAGTGATTGATTGGGGTGATAAAACCTAAAATTATAGAATCTCTGGAAGATTTAAAATGAAACAAATATAAAATTTTTATCATCATAATATTAATAATACTAATAAAAACTAGTATTTATTGAACATAATATGTGAGGAATACTATGACATCACATCATTTAAACTCTGTATGCTAGACACTTGTATCACCCACATTTTACAGAGGAAAAGATTAGAGCATTGACAGAGTAAGTAACTCTCTCTGGTCTCACAGACGCTGAATGGTGGAGCTGGAATTTAGATTTATGTATTTTGGCTGCAGAGTTCCCATGCTTAATGGCTATACTCTATTACCTCACCCAAGTCAATGTTTGAAATATAGAAAGATATTTTAGAGCCCCCTCCCCATCCCAGTCTTTCCCCCAGAGATTGTTCAGTTTTGTTAGTGTGGAAACACAGAAGATTCCTTGAGGGCAAGAAAAGGAAACTTGGACTTAGAGTGAACACTTAAAAGATTACATATACCAGCCTAAAGCCAAGATACCTCTTTAAATGTTAAAAGTAGCTAAAGGTTAAGAAGAATAGGAGCCCAAATATGTCTGCAGCTTTTGAAAATAGAATATAAAGCAAAAGACCTTGCTGGACCTGGGACTGTCCTAATGAAGGACAATTTTTGTCTGGTCAGTTTATGTACCACCTTCAGTCAAGGAAGGCTGTGATTAAAAAATGTAATTCTTCACTTTCTACTCTAATTCTTTGTGCAGCATGTGCCTATATTAAAAGCTGAAATATTTAGAATCTGGTTTTAAATACTTTTTTTCATTTTTTTAAAGATTTTATTTATTTATTTGACAGAGATTACAAGTAGGCAAGAGAGGCAGGCAGAGAGAGGAGGAAGCAGGCTCTCCGCGGAGCAGAGAGCCCGATGTGGGGCTCAATCCCAGGACCCTGGGACCATGACCTGAGCTGAAAGCAGAGGCTTTAACCCACTGAGCCACCCAGGCGCCCCTTTTAAATACATTTAAATGAGAGGATTTTATTGCAAATAATATTGAGGCTTGTATCTTCTGTCTTATATTTTCCATTTTAAGCACAATTAAAAGAGCAGAAAGGGCTATTTCTCATAGGCAGAAGTTGGCATATAGCATTCTATTATTTAAGAAAGAACTTGATATTTTGAGAGTTAGAATTTGAATACCAGGAAGTGAACTACATGTAGAGAATTGAAAGCCAATTTTTCTTTCTTCCTTTCTTTTCTTTCTTTCTTCCTTTCTTTCTCTCTCTCTCTCTTTCTTGCCTTGCCTTTCCTTTCTTCTCTTCTTTCTTCCTTCCTTCCTCCCTCCCTTCCTCCCTTCCTTCCTTTCTTTTTTTCTTTCTTTCTTTCTTCCTAAAGATTTCATTTATTTGACAGAGAGAGAGAGAGAGACAGCGAGTGAGGGAACACAAGCAGGGGGAGTAGGAGAGGGGGAAGCAGGCTTCCCACTGAGCAGGGAGTCCGATGTGGGGCTCCATCCCAGGACCCTGGATCATGACCGGAGCAGAAGGCAGACACCCAGGGGCCCCATGAAAGCCAATTTCATAAAGACTTTTGCACCCTAATATGCAGAGAAGTTAGAACTGATTCTTTTTTTTTTTAACATTTTATTTATTTATTTGATGGAAAGAGAGATCACAAGTAGGCAAAGCAGCAGGCAGAGAGAGAGGGGGAAGCAGGCTCCCCTCTGAGCAGAGAGCCCAATGCGGGGCTTGATCCCAGGACCCTGAAATCATGACCTGAGCCAAAGGCAGAGGCTTAACCCACTGAGCCACCCAGGTGCCCCAGAACTGATTCTAATTGTAAAAAGTAGGGCTTAATGTTTGTTGCCTTCTAATTATAGAAGTAGAATTTTTCATTCAAAACATTTCGTCATGGATTTTTGCTGCCTAAAGCATCTGAGGTCAGGAGAACATAAAATTCCTAAATTTTGGAATGAGAGATTTGTCATGGTTTTTGGTCAGCTTCTACATTTCTTTGCTCCTGTGTACCATCAAGTATAAACTGTCATAATAAAGTGGTATAAACCTGTCATGAAGACAAGTCTCCCAGACAGACTCAGATAAAGAATTAAAAGTAGGAAGAGTAGATCAAGAGTGGATGTATATTTTAAATGAGATAGCTGTCCAATACTGATTATTTACCAAATGCAGAAAGAATCCAAGTCCTAGTTTTGATTATTAGAGAACTATGGGAAAAATATAACACACACATACACAGACCTTGTTATGCTCAGTTCCAGTGTGCATGAATTTTAGTTATGGTGATTTAGTTAAATAACACCACTCCCCATAAATACAGTTCAAACTTTAATTATAGTATACTACCCATGAACAATTGCATAAAGTACCAGCTTTACTACAAGTTCATTGGCCCACAGATCACTGCATAAATAACAGAAGTGCATCACAATCAATGACCAGTCATGTCACTTCTCTCCAAATCCATCCATGAGTGGTCGCTACTCATCTGTTAGTTCATGAACTGGCAGCATGTCCAGAGTAAGTGATGCTAGGAATATACTCCACATTAAAGGAACTCTATTTCAAACATTACAAGAACAAAAACTAAAGTGTTGGGAGCTAATCTAAATTTAGAAAGAAGTATGATAGTTTGCTAAGGCACAGAAAAGTTCTTTCAATATAAAAGGTCCTTTCATATATAAAAGTCCTTCATATATAAAAGGTCCTTCATATATAAATTATTTAACAAGAAGAGTAAGGCAAGCATTGTTCAAACGACCCTTGCTAAGTTTTTTTTTTTTTTATAAGATTTTATTTATTTATTTAACAGACAGAGAGAAAGAGAGTACAAGCAGGAGGAGCAGAAGGAGAAGCAGTCTCCCTACTGAGCTAGGAGCCTGATGCAGGACTTGATCCCAGGACCCTGGGATCATGACCAGAGCCAAAGGCAGTCAGTTAACCAACTGAGCCACCCAGGCACCCTCTCCCCCTTACTAAGTTTTTTACAAAGAAATAAAACACTTTAATTCTCAGGACTTCTAGTATTATAAATTACAGAGTACTAAATATTAATTTTACTGTTTTTTGCATTCTTCTATACATTTATAACTGACGATAAGAGTGCTTTGAATGATTTGACAAAAATTTTAAAGATTGGGGAACAATCATAATCTTTCTTATCAATTATTAAGATTCCACAGTCTCAGGCTTCACAGCCAGGTTTCACAATATTACACTGCCATATGAAGGACTACATAAATGATATTAAGGTTTTAACCTCCAGTATGAAATACATGTACATGTCTTCATCTGAGAGTAATTTTATTAAGCGATGAGAGACCTTAACTTATCAATAATAAAGAGAAAAATATTTCTGGCGAAAGTTTATTTTTTCTAACTCAACTGAAAAAAACTTCACTGTTCTGATCTTAGTCTGAATTCTTAGTAAGAAAGACATCTATAGTAACAAAAGGAATGGCGCTTTCTCAACGACAAAATTGAGATAGGCGTAATCTCCCATAATATCCAGTGACTTAGCAAGATTAAATGAAAGGTTTCTGAGGACCTCCTCTCTTAACAGCAATTATTGGTCCTTTTTGACAATTATTTTAAGACCTTTATTAACAGATGGTTGTTGTTCGTCGACTTTTTTGAAAAAAAAAATGGTCATAAACTTTCATTACAAATGAAAAATGAGGTTCTTAAAACTCTCAACTTGACCAGATATGAAACAATTAAAAAACCTTTGAAGGTATAGTGAAAAAAAAAGTTTGTCATTACCAAAAATAGATGTCTTTAGGTAAAAAATAATAAAAATCCCATGCTACATAGATGATGACGATAGTTCTGTTTATCTTGTCAATGGGCAAAAAGCAAGCACTTAAGGCCTTCAGCTCCAATCTTTTGTTCATTTCTTATTCCTGGAATTTCATACTCATGTCTTCATGTTGGATGATGAAACCAGATGATGCTAGTAGAGATGGTAAAATGGCATTTACTTAGTCCCACCTTGCTCAACCTGGGAGCTGATGAATTCTCAGTTGGTGGATATGCTTGCTGCTTTTGTCTCTTAGCTTTGTCTCAAGCTTTTCTCTTGTGCATTAGGGTTTTCCAGGCATCTGTGCAGGTAATTGAATTTGCCATAGTACCTACGTTGCGATGGCTGCTGACCTTGGGTCTCATCTCCTTGATTTTCCTTATTTTCTTCATTGCCATCCTCTTTAGGCTCTCATTGTCCAGGAGGCCCCCAGAATCGTTATCTGTACCCTGATACATACTGTCTCAGTGGCCTACCTTGTTCCTCTGCACCCTGATTGGCAGCTCCCGCCATCACCTCTCCTAGCACAGGAGGGTTGGAGGACCGTGGCCCGAGACTTTAGGGTCTCTGCCTGTGGTAAGAGGGGAACCCTCCCCTGCCAGAGAGCAGCTCCGTGGGGCATGGACTTTGGGAGCACTTTCTCAGCCCTCCTTTTTCCCCCCACTCTCACTGTTCTAGAAGTTCTGTTGGCAGTTGTGTGGAGAGGGTCTGTAATGGTTACAGTGGGCTGCATATTGACCGCCCTGCGCTGGAGCTCCACCAGGGCCTATCACAGAAGCTGCCCCCACACTCTCTTCTCCTTCAGCAACATCAAAACCCACCATCTCCCCATCTCCTACACTGCCAAAGAACTTCCTAGGCCTAATCTTTATGGTGGTCCGTTGTGCAAATACACTTCCTTGGCATCATTCCTGTTGATGAAACCGTTATCTGTTTCTTACACTGAACCATTTGACTATTCTCAAAACCTTCCTTGTGATGACCTTCTTGTCAGCCCAGGCAGGCACCAGCGATGTGAGGTCACTTGGCCACCACTACCTTCGCTGCTGCCAGTGGTGCTGGGCTTGGTGTTAGCAGCGCCGAGGGCAGGGTTGTGGTGGCTGCTGGCTCTCATCCTTGTTGGTCTGGGTTGTGGGGATGGTGACTGACTGGGGCGCCTTCTCCTGTGGTACAGGGGTAACTGCCCCTGGCTGCAACGGGGCTGCTCTGGGATCTTTGGGGTCTGCTCACTGCTCCCACTACCCATGGAACTGATGGAACCGTTATTGGGCCTTTTTCACAGCTTCAGAACCATGTGTCTCCAGGTTATCTGCCAAGGAACCACTCGTCAAACCTAGAGGTTCTCAAGCTGTAGTGTTATTAGATATATAGCAAAGATAAAAATCACAGCAAAGAGAAAGGAACAAACTCAAGCACCTGGGTGGCTCAGTCAGTTAAATGTCTGCCCTCTGCTCAGGTCATGATCCCAGGAGGCCCCCCTTTCAGGCTCCCTGCTTCTCAGGGAGGCTGCTTCTCCCTCTCCCTGACCCCTGTTGATGCTGTCTCCTGCTATCTCTCTCTCTGTCAAATAAATAAATGAAATCTTAAAAGGAACAAGCTGATCATGCAACAACATAGATGAAATTCAAAGTCATTATTCTTAGTGAAACAAGTCAGACACAAAATAGTACATATTGAATAGTTCTACCTGAATAAAACTCTAAAATGCAAACTTTTCCATAGTGATAAAAGGTGGACCAGTAGTCATCTAGGACTTGGGAGGGGGCGGGGTTTGGGATAGACTGTAGAGGGGCATAAGGACACTTCTGAAGTTGTTGGAAACAACTTTGTATCTTGTGGTGGTGGTTTCTCAGACATATACACCTCTTAAAATTTATGAAAATGTACTCTTTAGATGGGCACAGTTTGTTGGTATAAATTTTATCACAATAAAGTTACTAAAAAATCATAGAGATTCAAGATTTCAGCAAGAGTAGACTAGAGTGTGTCAAACCCGAGAGGAGCCAAAATGTATTATGTGGATTTTACAGGCTTTCTACAATAATTTTTCAGTTCTGTGTTCTCAATCACAAAATGTAAAAAGACTAACTTAAGTACTTTTCCACAGATGACAACTTCTTTGCTCTGAACCAATAGGTGCTATTCAAACACATGTTCATTTGTGTGTATGCTGGCCTACCTCATTTTATTGTGCTTTGCTTCGTTGCACTTCCCAGACCCCGCATTTCTTACAAATTGAAGGTTTGTGGCAACCCTGCCTGGAGTAAGTCTGTTGGTGCCATTTTTCCAACAGCATGTGCTCACTTCCTGTCTCCATGTTTGGTAATTCCCATAGTATTTCAGACTTTTAAAGTATTATTATATTTGTTATGGTGATCTGTGATCAGGGACTGCAACTCACTGATAGCTAAGATGATGGTTAGCATTTTATAGCAATGAAGTTTTTTTCTTAAATTAAGGCATGTGCAGTGTTTTTCAGACATAATGCTATTGCTCACTTAATATACTATGGTGGTGTAGGGTAAATTTTGTATGCACTGGGAAACCACCAAAAATCCCTTTGACGTGCTTTATTGAAACATTTGCTTTATTGCAGTGGTCTGGAAATAAATCCACAATATCTCTGAGATATGCCTATAATTCTTTGGTGCTGCGTAGTAGAGCTATAGTATTCTAATCATTGTTGCTATGGATCAGAAAAGAAGTGGTATAGATTTTATATATAAATTATTCTTTCCAATTAAGTGAATGTTAATTTGTGTCAACCAACCAAAGATCTGCAGAAGTTCAGAAAAGGGAAAAATGTATCTTTTAAATCTCTACGAAGTAGGTATGTTGTTAACATCTCACCTCAAAAGTGCTTGCCATACTTATATAGTGAGAGAAAGAAAAAAAAAAACTTTTAATGTTTGAATTTTCTTTTTCATGTAGGACAGCTTTATGTCATATACAATTATTTATACTTGTACAGGTTAAATATTATTAGAAAAATGGCCCAAAGTCATTTTTCTTTAAAAGGAATTTTAAAATTATTCAAATTTAAGAAATACCTAACAAGATCACTTTGAAAATCTTGAAATTTTGTTATAATTTTTATCTGCTAATGATACTTCTATCAAAAGTAGTATGTCACTAAAATACAGTATGGAAGCATTATTTATTTGAAGTCATAATATTCCCTCTGGTTGTTCATTGTAAATATATAATATTTTAGTGATATTACAAACTAATATCACTTATTGACTTGTCCTGATAAATGACTGACTCCATTCAGACACTATGAAAGTTTATTTCTGTTTATAAATTGCAGTCATCAAATGTATAGAATATAAGCAGTTCACAGATGGGGATTATGGGTATGTATGACATGATTTTTGAAGAACTGGCAGCATCAATATACTTTTTTTCTTGAAAACTGCATTTTAACAGGTATTTCTGATGATTTCCCTATTGGTTATATTAAAAAGCAAGCATATTTTCCTTACCAACCAGGGTACCTAATGAGAAAACTGAAGACTGAGAAAATTCTGTGAGTCCATTTGTTAGAGCCAATGCTAAACCAGCATAAAAGCGTTTCCTGAGGATTTTCTCATGCTGCATTTCAATAAACTGAAAATCCTACCTCAAGCTTCACTCCACTTTGAGCGACAGGAAAAACAACAAAACAAGAATGCCTATTAGAGAAAGCCAAAAGTTGTAATGGAAAAAAATTTTCATAACAATTAGAATCTCTCCCTGCCCTTGCTTTTCTTTTGTCCCTTTCCAACAACAACTGGACAGTGGGCCTTGGAATCTCAGAATAGTTCTATTTCACAGTCAACAAAAAGATAGCATTCCTTTGTTTTTAAAGATTTATTTATTTATTTGAGTGAGAGAGAGAGAGAGAGAGCAGGAGAGGGAGAGAGAAGCTCAAGCAGACTCCACTGAGCCTGGAGCCCAATGCGGGGCTTGATCTCATGATCCAGAGATCATGACCTGAGCTGAGACCAAGTGTCTGATGCTTAACCAACTGCACTGCCCAGGCACCCCAGCATTCCTTTGTTTTTAGAAGAGAAGTTTTTCCCAAGTGAGTCCTTATGATGGGTTTAACAAAAAGCAGATTATTTTTATGGGAAAGCTAATCAAAACTAGTAGGACTTAAAGTGTAACTATTCAATGATACCTTTCATGTGGCCAGTGATTTTTTATACATTGAAATCCACCTAATAAAATTTCTACCACTTTTTCCAAAAGAGACCTGTGGAAAAGGGCTCACATAGTATACACAAATAAGCCACACTTGAGCTTCATTTTGTGATTTAACTGCTTAAACAGTATATAAGCCAACACTGTTCAAGTCAAGATGGTTAAGTGATTCCATAGATCAGACTCACATCTTTATTTCCATTGACCTGTGTGTTGACTTCTGTGAGTTGCCCCCCACCCCCGGCTTTTTAAAAAGATTTTATTTATATATTTGACAGACAGAGATCACAAGCAGTTAGGCAGGCAGAGAGAGAGAGAGAAGCAGGCTCCCTGCTGAGCAGAGAACCCAATGTGGGGCTTGATTCCAGGACCTGAGCCAAAGGCAGAGGCTTTAACCCACTTAGCCATTTAGGCACCCCTCCCCTTTTTGAATCTACTTTATATCTTTAAATGAGGTGGTTAGACTAGATCTGATACATTCAATCAAAGCCTCCAGAGATATACCTCAAAGGACCCTAAGGATCAGAATGGAGAATGACTGGGCAAATGTTTGTCCAATTGCTGCCCAACCTCACTCCCACTCAGCAGTAAATACTGCTATCGATTAGGTATTTCTAGACTGGGTTTGCTGGACTTTTTTTTTAATATATATTTTTAAATATATATATATTTATATAAATATATAAATAATATATATTATATTAATATATAATATATAATATAATAATATATAATATATATAAAATATATAAAAATATATAAAACATATTTTTAAAAAAATATTTTTAAGTGCTCTTAAACTATTATTTATAATAGTTTAACTATTATAAATAGTAACTATTAGAATAAATTCTCTCTATGGTGCCTTCTAAGATCTGTAATTAAACCTAGCGCTGAAAAGTGGCAGTTAGAACTTATTATTACTATAAATAATGACACCAGCATGTCACTAAAAGATAGACAATTTTAATATAATAAGTTCCCCACTTAAAAGCCAGGTTGTGAGGCGTAGATTTGTTCATAAGTTGGCGACTTGGGAGATGGAAAGCATTTTTCCATGGAAACACTTTTTAAGGTGTAAGAAAAGAGAAAAGAAAAGAAAACTAATTTGACTGCCAAAGTAAAAATGGTCCATTTTCAATAAAGAAGAGTGGGAGAGATGTTCTCACAAAAGCTGCAATTAAAATTCAGTAGCATAGATGGACTGTTTAAAATCTTTATTTGTAATATTTGAAGACAAATGATTTTAGAGATATTTAATCTGTTTCACTGCCTTCTTTGATTTTTAAAGTTACCCAGAGACATGATTTGAGAGAGAGAGAGAGCTCTTTACTGGTGTTGGCATGCTGACTGGGAAATAAAACAATCAAAAAACTTAAAAGCTAATGGTCATTTAGTTTCATTCAGAATGAGAGATTCGCTCAACTCCATCTAAATCCTGATACCCCTCACACTTTAAAAATTTGTGTTAAAAATGGGGGGGGAGAGCACCAGTAGCTGTCACTGTGTAACTATCCCTATGTTTGTTCAAATACATAGATTTCTAATTAGAGGATGCTGGTAACTCAGGGAATAGCTCTGTTGGTGGGATATTTATAATTTTTAAAAATCTTCCCTGAGAGGGGGTTCCTGGGTGGCTCAGTGGATTAACTGTCTGACTCTTGCTTTTGGCTCAGGTTATAATCTCAGGGATGTAAGACTGAGCCCCACATTAGGCTCCACACTGGCCATGGAGCCTGCTTAAGATTCTCTCTCACCCTTTCCTTCTGCCTCTCCCCTTACCCTGTCTCTCCATCTTTCTCTCTCTTCCAAGAAAGAAAGAAAGAAAGAAAGAAAGGAGGAAAGAAAGAAAATCTTCCCTGAGGTAAAAACATTTGTTAAAAAGATTA
This sequence comes from Mellivora capensis, assembly GCA_004024625.1. Lineage (NCBI taxonomy): Eukaryota > Metazoa > Chordata > Mammalia > Carnivora > Mustelidae > Mellivora > Mellivora capensis. The sequence continues at coordinate 18,066 of PISX010023497.1, forward strand.
ATAAATGGGGCGCCTGGGTGGCTCAGTGGGTTAAGCCTCTGCCTTTGACTCAGGTCATGATCTCAGGGTCCTGGGATCAAGTCCCGCATTGGGCTCTCTGCTTGTTGGGGAGCCTGCTTCCTCCTCTCTCTCTGCCTGCCTCTCTGCCTACTTGTGATCTCTCTCTGTCAAATAAATAAATAAAATCTTTAAAAAATAAGATTAATAAATGAAAAAAAAGATTAATAAATGAAGATGAATCCTTATGATTTTTTTGTTTAAAAGGTTAATAAATGAAGATCCAGAAAAATAAAACATAAGCAAATCTGTCTATGAAATTTAGTCAATAAAAATACAAATATCTACTTATTTTAAATACTATTAATTCTATTTAATTCAAAATATCATCCTTGGAAGTGTTTCCAATACCCTGTAGGAGAGTTTATTTCACTTATGCTGGAATATTACCAGACTAAATACTGTAAATGGATGAAGATGGTTTAGAATCCATAGCTTATTAATACAGTGTTCAACATTCTGAATAAATGGGACAAACTTCAAAAGCGATCATAATTTCTATGAAATTCTATGTTCATCAACATAGAATTTTATAGTTCTTGGTTGTTATATATTTTGGAAGCATCAGTGTCTTTCTTGATCTTCCAGCAGTGGAATAATTGGGCATCCCACAAAGATTCTAGTTTCCATGAGCCTGATTGTGGGAAATGGAAATCCCATATTATTATATCCCAAGATTATACATACCGTGGAGAAAGTTATGTGATCATTCTGACCTAAAAGTTAATACTTTGTATATACTGTGAAACCTTGGGCACTTTGCATATATTCTGTAACCTTCTAATAATGAAGAAAAACTGCTACTGGTTAATCTGTAAATACTGTACTATAGTTAAATTAGGTTACAAAATCATTAAAATAAGAATCCTTCCATATTTTTATTTTTATTTATTTTTATTTTTTTTAAAAGATTTTATTTATTTATTTGACAGAGAGAGAGATCACAAGTAGGCAGAGAGGCAGGCAGACAGAGAGGGGAAAGCAGGCTCCCCACTGAGCAGAGAGCCCAATGTGGGGCTTGATCCCAGGACCCTGAGATCATGACCTGAGCCGAAGGCAGAGGTTTAACTGTCGTAGCCACCCAGGCGCCCCCTGATAAAAATAAATAAAAAAATAAAAAATAAAAATAAAATAATAAAAAAATAAAAAATAAAAATATAAAATAAAAATATATTTAAAAATATGTTTTAAATATATTTTTAAAAAATAAAATAAAAATATAAAATATAAATAAAAAATAAAAAGTAAAAAAATAAAAATAAATAAAAAAATATTTTTATTTTTTAAGCACTAATACAGGACCTCTTCCTTTACCCAGTCAGAAATACACAAAATTCCTTTCCCAACTTTTATGATAGGAACACATTAGTGTCTTCTCTCAAACACGCACACACAAATTATCTTTCTAGTTCCCCTCTTCCTCTATTACAGCACAAATTTCACTGAACAAGAAATTTGAAGGTTGGGACGCCTGGGTGGCTCAGTTGGTTAAGCGGCTGCCTTCCCCTCAGGTCATGATCCCAGCGTCCTGGGATCGAGTCCCACATCGGGCTCCTTGCTCGGCAGGGAGCCTGCTTCTCCCTCTGCCTCTGCCTGCCACTCTGTCTGCCTGTGCTCGCTCTCTCTCTCGCCCTCTCTCTGACAAATAAAAAAAAAAAAAAAAAAAGAAATTTGAAGGTTGAGCCTATTCCCATAAGATTTTAAACATTAGAAGGAATGTGCTTCTTAGGTGATTATTTTGAGGAAGAGAGTATGTACTTTTCCAGGCAGAGGTTTCATTTTGATATGAGTATGACTGATCCATCATATAGAGTAGTTCTGTGTCACTGGGGGAGATAGGCATCACCAAACACGCACATATGCATCACGTGGTATATGCAAATTGTGTCTTCATTAGATTCTTGTTTAATTCCAGGAAGTACTATACTTTCTTGGAAACATAAATTTCAGAAGAAAAAAAAAACCTATATTTCCCTTTCCTGAGAAAGTAAACCCAAGGGGCCAAGTATGACTTTTCTTTACAAAATATTTGCATGGTCTTCCAGCAATGAGCATATTGACGGATGTTGTCTTCCTTCTATATTTTCTTTCTCCATGTATGGAAGCTAAATGTGACTAGGTGGGCAGGAAAGATGTTCTATAGATCATAGAGTTCTTTAGCAGCAATTTGAATCTCTTTGCTGTCCTGGCTCATTAATCTGCATCCCACACATTTGAAGAATTACATAAGCCTAACCAAAAATCTTATTTAGTATAAAATAAAAATTTAAACACAAATATTCTGTAAATCATCCTCGTATGGCAAAAATGTTTCTGTTAATCTCTTGCCAAATATTATTATGTAGGATACACTATACAGTGTTTCTTAATTCAAAATCATGATTTTCCCAGTCATGAAAAAGGACACTAGCTTTTATAAACTCAAAGGTAACAGTTTTTTGTATTCTATCATAATTAATCTTGTGTATAAATAAAGGGCTTTGTAAGATTCTGTTTCTAAATCCTGTTTCTGAAATCTTACCCAGAATCTTCATAAAATTTATGAAGTACACTAATTTAGAATCTAGTTAGATAAAAATTAAGATATACCTGTTTAAGAAAAATTTTTTAAATTGGGTTACAAAATATTAAAAGGTGGCTTAAATTAAAAGTGGAATAAAATTATATATAATAGTTGGGATAAAAGATAGGAACCATAAATAAAATTTAAAATGTCTTAAGTGGTAGTTTAGCTAAGTAGCTAGAATAGCTAAAAAACAAAAGAAAAAAACTTAAAGTTATATTTCCCCAAATGCAATAGATGTGGGTTTATATTTAATTGCCCCCTGTTAGTAATATTGCTTTTAAAATGTTTTATTAAAGTATAATATAGTACACTACAGCTCTAGGAGCTTCTATGTACATATGTACTCAGGTAAGCTCCAGGCAGATTAAGATACAAGACATTTCAAAAGTTCTCATCATGCCCCATTTCAGTGAATACCCTGCACACTCAAGGTAACTAGCATTCTTGCTAACCTATCACAATAGCTTAGTTTTGCCAATTTCATGTACACTTGGATTTCAAAATATGCTATGTATTTTGTGTGACCACCATCTTTTTCTCATCTTTATATCTGTGATATTTATCTATAATGTTGAGTGTAACATTAGTTCATTCTTTATTTCTAAGTGGTATGCCACAGGATTTGCACCACAAATTATTTATATGAGCATGCCACTGGTAATGGGCAGGTCAACCCTCTTGTTCTCAGTACACGGGGTATTCAAATATGCCCATCACAGTTTCTTTTGCCACCTCTCATCTCCAAAGGAGAAGGAACAATGGTGAAACCCAAAGTGGAAGATCCCCATCTTTTATGCACTATGTTATTTCCTTGTTCTTCACAGTTCGATGATCATGAATAAATAAACCTCTGAACTCAGAATTCAAAACCTAAAGAGAGCTACTCTGTTCCATTCTTAATAGAATGGCAGAACTCAAAGAGGGATAAACATGAATCATCTCTGACAGCTGTAGGCAAAGGATAGGAAGAGGAAGGGGATTAGGACAGAAACAGCCTTGTCATTCTTCAGGTGGACATACGCCCTCATATGTGCTCGGGAACGTGCAGATAGGCAGTCACGTATTGATGGACATGATTTGAGAAAGATGTTAGTATCATTTGAACTGTTGCATCAAGAACTCAACAAATTCAGGTTCAAAGGGTCCTTGTGCTCAATAGATCTTTATACATCATTTGATCTAAATGCCCTCAGCTTTTCCAAACTTTCAAATAATTTTCCAGTTTTTCAAATAATTTCCTATACGATAAACATGTGAAACATATTGTATGTAATTAAGCTATCGTGATTTATTTCCTTTTATCTTAATACCTCTAGCTTTCACCTTTGCTAGGAACCTGGATGACATCTTTTTTATTCAGAAGTATGGTTTTTATCGCAGCAAATAAAACTACATATTACTCAGGACCAAGGTTATTATTCTTGAAGTAGTTCACTGCTTTCTTTTCTGCAGTAATTAAATGTGTTTTGATTATAAACATGTTTTATAAACTTTAAAAACTCATAGAAAACATTCAAAAATGATTTTATTTTATTCCTTAAAATTTTGCTTTTTTGTGCTTTTATATTTATAAAATGTAGAAAATTTTCTTGATGCTATGTATTGATTTTTAAATAAATAACAAGTATTTCACAATTATGTGCTCCATTTTGCTTCATATTTTCTCTTATTAATTATTTATCTACTCTTATTTCACTTGCAAGACAGGCCAAAAATCAAACTGTACTCTTAACTTATATTTAGTTCTAGAAAACTATTAACATTTGTAGATAAATCACTTCATATAATAGATCAATATATCTCAAAGTTATACTATTAAAATTAATAAGATATCTGTTATTTATATATATGATAATTCTTAAAGTTTTATAATTATTTTTTACCATCTATGATATTAAAATATTTGATTTGGTCAGTAATTCATAAGTGCTTCTTTTTTCTACATCATTATTTATTCTAGTCATGCACCATTCAACCAAAGAAAAAATGTTCATTTTTAAGAAAATATCATAAAATCATCATACTCAGTTTTGCATAAATAATTCAATGTCCATATATCTATATAAGGATCATAGGTTGTAGTGTTTTTTTGTTTTGTTTTGTTTTATTAAAGTATGTCTGACACTCAGTGTTATATTCGTTTCAGATGCACACCATAATGATTTGACAATTCTATACATTATGCCATGATATGTGTGGCGATATTTATTATAAAGAATCATCACTCTGCCATTGGGAGAATGACAACAGGCTCCTATACCAAGATGGGTCAGTTTTTATCATTCTTCTTAAAATGCTTGTTTCTATATCATAGAGCAAATTTGTTGCCTTAAAAACCAGTTTCTGAAGATAATCCATTTTGAAAGGTAAAAATTCCTAAACTTTAGACTATTCTAAAATGCTGACTTTTATGCACGCAGTTATTATGGATTAATGTATTGTTATGCATGATGACCTTCTTCCAGTGATTATTTCAAATTGGTGATGTTCTAGAATTACCAACCAAAAATTTGAAAAGTCAGTAACTGGATGTTAATTGATTATATTGTGTTCAGTAAGGTTTTGTCCAAACTAACCTTATTTTCTGTGGTGACAGGATTAGCAGATTGCATGTTGTTGATAGAGAAAGCCCCTCACTTTATTTAGGCATTACCAAAATCTTTCATGTTATCTCTTCTAAAATACTGGGAAGGTATTTATTGGCCCAGCAATATACTCTGCTGAAAAACTCCCAAAGAGCGTGGATCTTAATGGGTTCATAGCAATGAGAAAGGATGTCTTTTATGAACTGGTACAGAGCTGTCAATGGTATCAACAACTTGGAAGATGAGAGAGAAGACATGGTTATCAAATTTATAAATGACTAGAAACCAGAAAGGCTAATTAATATAAGAAATAAGATGCAAGAAAATGTCTATTACTATGAAAAGCCAAGTCAGCATGATGAATTTTGACAGGTATAAATGTAGAATATGTATTTCACACTAAAAGATATATAACAGTAACAGTGAAAACCAACTTGTATAGTTTTGTTTGTGCAAATGTGTGTGTGTGTGTGTGTGTTCCTGTGTATGCTGGTAAGAGAGTTAGTGGTTTTATTTACAAATAAATTTAATGTTAACTAGGAATATCAAATGACAATTAGAGGTTTCTAGAAGCCTGAGTTTCACTGATAGAAAAATATTGTCTTGACAAGAGAAATACCAATTCCTCTGTGCTCTCTCTGGTTGTACTATATATGCAAGTTTGGGAACCACATTTTAGGGTCAACAATGACAAACTGGATAACTTTTCTATCAGTGAGTCTTAATCTTTGGGATATCATAGGTAATATTCATTAGGACTTTAAAAGAAGCTATAGATACCTCCCCAGGAAAAAAATACATATACACAGAATTTTATATACAATTTCAGAAGGTTTACAGCATCCCTGAAACCATGAATGAATTTCCCAGGTGTTCATGGACTTTAGCTGAAGAATGTCTGATCTAAGACCAAGTGGCGAGGCAGTAAGAATTATTGATTTTCTAACATAAGAAAACAGTTAAGGGAATTAAAGATGTTTAGCTTGGAGAAAAGAATACCAAAAGGGCAAAAGGGTAGGAAGAAAATAGCTGCCATCAAACAGTTGAAGAATTTTTATGTGTGAGAGTTATTATATTTATTTTATGTATCTCCAATGAGAAAGATAAAAACACCAGAGAGACATATTTTGTGTAAGTAGAAATAGAATGAATGGGAGGAATTTAATTCAGTTTAGCATTCAATCAGTGCTTTCCACATGGTATGCTAGACTAGGAGAGCAAATGTAAATATCAAATGAATAAAACATACTCTCTTTCCTTGGGATGTTTGGAGAAGAAAGTTCCAGCTCAAAAAGCAAATTCCCTATAAGGAAGAATTTTTTTTTTAAATGCCAGTCCTTTTGTGGCTATATGGTATAGAAATTTTATCAGCCTAGAGTAGATTTTTATTACTAGGAAAATAATGATTTGAATGACCACACTTAGTAAGGCCAATAGACAGTACTTTCAGTAAGGCTCACTGCCCTGGGAAAAGGAACATGACAGCAACTTTTGGGGCTACCCATAGCTCTTATTCTGAAATCTCCCTGTTATACAGGGATGTTAGCTGGAGTGTACGTAAAAAATATGTGTGGGGCCAATGAGCACCTCGAGGAAAACGAATCCAAATTTCTTCCTCTTTTAGGATCCACCTTATTAGAGCTTCTCTCATAGATTGCAAGGTTCCAGATGGATATTTCCTGCAAGAAATGAACCTCAAACTAAAATGTATAAAGGTGACAGCAAACCCTATCTATTCTTGAACGAAGGCTCATTCTAGCAGAGCATGTTACGTAGGTGTGGAAGCCCTACCTGACCCAACCACATTGACAGAGCAGGTCCATTTTAAGTAAGATGTTTGACCATGTCAGTGTAATCCAGAAGAACTGTATCTTCAGAGCACAGAGTACCATGCCATCCTTCAGTACTACCTACTGGTACCTAAGCTGGTAAAGTTATCTGTGAGCCACTGAGTGCAAATGTATTGGACAGGGTTGCATCAGTTCTCACCATTGGCAATATTTGGGTTGCAGTGGGGATATAGCATTGGGGAAATGGTCACAATAGGCTCTCCAACCCTTGCCCTTATGAGGAACATTAAAAACTCTGGGCTAAGAGTGTAGAAAATTAAGAGGAGGATGCTGGTCTTGTTGGAGTTATTAATTGAAATTATTAATAGAAAGGAAAAAACAAAACCGACCTTTGCTCAAAAAGTCATTGAACCCTGAAGGGAATATACCTGGATATGTAGGTTTGCATTTTCCTTTCCAGTCTTGTCATTATAAGTTAGAATAGGATGGGAACTGAAAAGAAGATAATGCCCTAGCTTATTTCCTCAAATTAAAGTCCAAAAATTATGGTAGAAGGAATTATTTCCTCAAAGTCTAAAAATTGTGCTAGAAGGAAACAAGATCAATTGACTGGTATAATGCACTGCTCACTGCCAAGGGCCTATTGACCTTGAGCGATATTTCTGTGATCTATAGGTTGAATATGAAAACTGTAATTCTGGATATTTCTAGAACAGTGGTGCTTCAGTGGATTGACATCATCAAATTGATGATCGTTTACCCTAAGCTAATTAAATATACATCTATAGGCTCAGTGCCTAGCCACAATACATATTTTTTAATTAATAAAAATTCAGATGACTTTAACATGCAACCAGAGTTGTGAACCATAGAGCAATGATTCTCAGAGTGTGGCATAGCAGCATTAGCATCACCTGGGAACTTGCTGGAAATGCAGATTCTCTGGTCCAATTTTGACCTACTGAATGAGAAACTCTGACAGATAGATGGAGCCCAGCATTCACAGTTATAACATGCCCTCCAGGTGATTTTAATGCTTACTCAAGTTTGTAAATAATGTCATAAAGCCTTATGGAGAGTTTTAATTTTTCTAATTAAATAAATTGGGTTTGTTCCTTAAACCAGTTACAACCAAGAGGTTGGAGGTAGAGAATTGTATCTATGATTCTTTTGTATATACCCATGATCTAGATAAATGTGAAACATGCACCGAGTTCTCAATAATATGTGCTGCTTAACTTGCCCCTTGTTATGAAGGTGATTTCTATGCCTAAAATGGTAGAATACCAGGCATGTTCATCCTGGACCAAGTTCCTTGCCACTTAGATGTTTTTCTGTGGTAGAGGTGAGTAGGATAGATAAACCCCTGCCATTCACTTCCTCAACAAGTATTCATTAAGTGTGTAAATATTCATTAAGTGCCAAGTATTATTCCGAATTGTGAGGATACCCAATGAGCAAAATAGACAAAGAGCCTTGCCCTGGAAGAGATACCTTCCCATGGCGGAGTCAGAAAAGAATCAATAAACATTGAAGTATGAATTATATATTATACTTGAGAACAATAAATACTACAGAAACTAGAGAGCAAGCAGGGTAAAGAGATTCAGAGTTGTGGAGGAAGGGGGTTAAGGGAAGCCATTTGCAACATTGACTGGAGTAGATAGTGTAACCCCCAGGGAGAAAGTGAGATTTGAGTGGAAGGAGGTGGAAGAGAAAACCAACCAGGCGTCTGTGTGAAGGGCTGTCTATGGCAAGAGAAAGCCTGTAAAGCAGGAGCATGCCTGGGGTATTTAAAGAGCATCATGGTGACCAGTGTGGCTGGATCAGTGTGCACAAGTGTGAGCAATGTGAATGGAGAGGAAGTGAGGGAGATAGTGGAAGACCTTGCTGGCCGGGTAGAAAGATCTGGGCTTGTACTTGGAGTCTAATAGGAAGACATTGGAGTGATATGATCTGACTTATCTTTTAATTGGATCACTAGTTGCTGGATGAGAACAAACCAGAGTACAAGGGTAATAGCATTGGAATAAACCAGAAGGCTCTTGCAATGATCTAGGAAAGAAAGAATGATTGGGGCACTGGGTGGCTCAGTCAGTTAAGCATCTTTGGCTCAGGTCATGATTCCAGGGTCCTGGGATAAAGCCCCATGTCTAGCTCCCTGCTCATTGGGGAGTCTGTCTTTTCTTCTTCCTCTCCCCCACCCTGTTCATGCTTTCTCATGCTCTCTCTCTCTCTCTCTCAAATAAATAAATAAAATCTTTAAAACAAAAAAGGGAAGAAAGGAAGAATAAATGATTGCTCAGATTAGGGTGCCAGTAGAATATCTCATGTGAAGAGTCTAGATATATTTAGAAATTGGATCCGATAGATGAATCAGGTTAGTTGGGGGAAAAAAGAGGAATCGCAGATAATTCTAAGGTTTTTGGCTTGGGTAACTGGAAGGATGTTGGAAAGGAACAAAGTATTGAAAATAGAAAAAAGATGATTTGTACTAGTAAGACTATACACAGTAGCGCCTCTCCCCTTAAGCCTTAAAGTGTTCATTCTTGATGCTGAAAGAAAGAACACCAGCCCTTTACTCACCCTCTGCTCTATTCCAATGGATGGCTGAGTTTAAGAGTCATGGTATTTATGTCCTTTAAACTGCTCACAGTGCCTTCCTTGCAGGATACATACATGCCTAATAGAGTTTTATTCATGTATTTATATATTTAGCCAACACTGATCCAGCCCTAGGAGATGGGAGGTGCTGGTGATAAATTAGCAGGACAGACAGGGTGCTGCTAATGTGAAGCCCACGGGAAATGAGATAACTTGATCACGCAGGACCCTGCTCTGTGACTAGACAGGCCATTTTATTCCTCTGCCTTTCCCGCACTGCCTGACTGATACTTTAAAAAGTCGACCACCCTAATTTGGTGCCAGATCATGACTGATTTTGGAAAAGAGTACCGGTAGGATTAACCTAGGTGTAGGAAATGCTGTATTTCACACTATGAGACAATGTAGAGAAAGGTAACTAACATTCTCTGAAGCCATTAAAGAGAATGGATTATATGAACCTGCCTGAAACGACTCAGGCAAATTAGTTCATTCTTTTCATTATTTCACTATTTCATTACTTCATACAAGCTCAGTGCATATGAGAAACATAAATATGTCTCACATGGCTACAGTAATATAGAAAGTTAACAAAGAGATTGGACCTACAATATCTTAAAAAACAAAAACTAATTCCTTAGCCTCCAAAAGAAAGACCCTAAGTTACAGGTTGGAAAATCATAATACTCCCTAGACCCTGATTTATTAAAAAGACCACCTAGGAACGAGATTGAAGCAGTGATCAAAAACCTCCCCAAAAAACAAGAGCCCAGGACCTGATGGATTCCCTGGGGAATTCTACCAAACTTTCAAAGAAGAAATAACACCTATTCTCCTGAAGCTGTTTCAAAAAATTTCAAAAAAAAATTGAAGCAGAAGGAAAACTTTCAGACTCTTTTTATGAAGTCAGCATTACCCTGATCGCCAAACCAGGCAAAGACCCCATGAAAAAGGAGAATTTCAGACCAATATCACTGATGAATATGGATGCTAAGATTCTCAACAAGATCCTAGCTAACAGGATCTAACAGCACATTAAAAAGATTATCCACCATGACCAGTTGGGATTCATCCCTGGGTTGCAAGGATGGTTCAACATTCACAAATCAATCATTGTGATAGAGCAAATCATTAAGAGAAGAGAGAAGAACTACATGGTCCCCTCAATTGATGCAGAAAAAGCATTTGATAAAATCCAGCATCCGTTCCTGATTAAAATGCTTCAAAGTATAGGGATAGAGGGAACATTCCTGAACTTCATAAAATCTATCTATGAAAAACCCACAGCAAATATCATCCTCAATGGGAAAAAGTTCACAGCCTTCCCTTTGAGATCAGGAACACGACAAGGATGCCCACTCTCACCACTCTTGTTCAACATAGTATTAGAAGTACTAGCAACAGCAGTCAGACAACAAAGAGAAATAAAAGGTATCCAAATTGGCAATGAAGAAGTCAAACTCTCTTTCTCTTTGCAGATGACATGATACTTTATATAGAAAACCCAAAAGACTCCACCCCCAAACTACTAGAACTCATACAGCAATTCAGTAATGTGGCAGGATACAAAGTCAATGTACAGAAATCAGTGTCTTTCTTATACACTAACAATGAAAATACAGAAAGGGAAATTAGAGAATAGATTCCATTTACTATAGCACCAAGAACCATTAAGATACCTGGGAATCAACCTAACCAAAGAGGTAAAGGATCTGTACTCCAGGAACTACAGAACACTCATGAAAGAAATCGAAGAAGACACAAAAAGATGGAAGACCATTCCATGCTCTTGGATCAGAAGAATAAACATTGTTAAAATGTCTATACTGCCTAGAGCAATTTATACTTTTAATGCCATTCTGATCAAAATTCCACCTGTATTTTTCAAAGAGCTGGAGCAAATAATCCTAAAAATTGTGTGGAATCAGAAGAGACCCCGAATTGCTAAGGAAATGTTGAAAAAGG
>PISX010023498.1:0-29533 GCA_004024625.1 Mellivora capensis
TATACACTATGGAGTATTATGCCTCCATCAGAAAGGATGAATACCAGACTTTTGTAGCAACATGGACGGGACTGGAAGAGATTATGCTGAGTGAAATAAGTCAAGCAGAGAGAGTCAATTATCATATGGTTTCACTTATTTTCGGAGCATAACAAATAACACGAAGGACATGGGGAGATGGAGAGGAGAAGGGAGTTGAGGGAAATTGGGGGGGAGATGAACCATGAGAGACTATGGACTCTGAAAATAACCTGAGGGTTTTGAAGGGGCGGGGGGTGGGAGGTTGGGGGAGCCTGGTGATGGGTATTGTGGAGGGCATGCATTGCATGGAGCACTGGGTGTGGTGTAAAACTATGAATTCTGTTACGCTGAAAAGAAATAAAAAAAATTAAAAAAAATTTTTAAAAAAGATTTTATTTATTTATTTGACAGACGGAGATCACAAGTAGGCAGAGAGGCAGGCAGAGAAGGCAGAGAGAGAAGGCTCTCTGCTGAGCAGAGAGCACCATGTGGGACTTGATCCTAAGACCCTGGGATCATGACCCGAGCCGAAGGCAGAGGCTTTAACCCACTGAGCCACCCAGGCACCCCAAGACTTCACCTTTCTAACAAGAATAAGGAGAAGAGGATTCACAAACAGCCAGAGGCCTCACCAGAACCTTTGTCCACTCACTCTCTCCCCACAGGAAGATGTGTATGATTTCCATGCATAGTCTCGTACATTTACTACATATGTATATTCATAAGTAGTATACACTGTCATTATGTCTTTATGTTTGCATGAATCTTACCATATTCTGCATTTCTTTCTGCAACTTGTTTTTTACTAAAATAATGTATTTTTAAAATTATCCGTGTTTATGCATGCAAATCAAGTTTATGCATTTTATCTGCTGAATAGTGTTTCATTATATGAATACATAATGATTTATTCAGTTCCCTACTGAGTGACATTCATTTTTTTCCTCTTTTTTTGCAATGAGAAACAGTCCTGCAATTATTATTGTACATGTCTCCATATGTAAGAATTTCTCCATGTGTTGAGAATTCTCTCAAGGATAGACCTTGAGCAGTAGAAATTCTAACTCAGAAGTTATGCATATCTTCAGTTTTATTAGTTATTGTTAAGTTGTTCCCCAAAGTGAATGCACCAGTTTATGTTCCCACTCGTGGTATATGACTGTTTCCTCTTCTCCATGTTCTCTCCAACATCTGCCATTACTAGATGCACTGATGTTTTCTATGTGATGGTGATGGTATAATACCTCCTTCTTTTGATTTTTATTTTCCTTATTATAGTAAGGCTGAGCATCTTTTCCTATATTTATTGGACATTGGTGTTTATGTCTTCTCCTCTGCACACTCAGTTTTTGTCCGTCTTCTTTCTTTTGGGTTGTCTTTTTCTTATTAGTGTACAAAAGCACTTTAAATAGATACTAGTCCTTTGTTATTTACACAGAATACAAAATATCTCTGACGCTCTGTAAAAACTTCAAATAATCTTTGGAAAAGGCTGTTTGTTTTTATTTATCATGCAAAAGTTTTATTTCACATGTTATTTTTTAAATGTTTGGTATATGTTGTAAAATAATATTTCCTATGTGTTACTCTATTGGGTATAGAGTTAATGGTATCATTAGATTAATCCTGTAGATTTTGTTGTTCAAACCCACAGAAGTATTCCTTTTTCACCTGGTTTGTCTATTAATTACTGATGTGGGTATGTATAAACCTCCCATTACAATGATAATCTTCTTAATTTCTTCTTTGTACTTCTATTATCAGATATTTTAAGCATGTTCCATTTACGCTTAGGAATAGTACATTTTTCTGGTGAATCAGACTTTTTACACTATGTATTAACTATGTTTATCTTGATTTTTTTACTTCCAAATCTATTTTGTCTCATATTCTATATTTACACCAGCTGTGTTGGGATATCTCTTCAATTTTTTCCTATCTCTATGTTCTTCTGAAATTCTGATTAGACTTTCTCACTCTATGGATCTTTTACAAGCTTTTTTATATTTTCCATTGCTTTCTCTGTGTTTCATAAGGGAATTGTTTTTCACATGAGTCTTTAAGTTTACTATTTTTATCTTGTATTGAATTCTAATTTCAATGATATTTCTTGTATCTAGAAATTATATTTGGCTCTTTTACATTTTGTTATATGTTCTTATATGTAATCCTAATTTTTCCCACTTTTATTTCCTTATATTTACTAAATACACTTTTAAAAAATTATAACCAATATCTTCAGTCCCTTCAGAGACTGCTTATGCTGTTTTGAATGTCCTCACTCATATTAGCTTGCTTCTTTAGAAGTCTGTGATTTAAAAAATGTGAGTGTGTGTTCCTTGTAACTTTATCTGCATGAATCCTTTGTTGGTTGGGATGAAGATGTGTTACTTTAAAGATTTTTATTTATTTATTTGACAGATAGAGATCACAAGTAGGCAGAGAGGCAGGCAGAGAGAGAGGAAGGGAAACAGGCTCCCCGCTGAGCAGAGAGCCCGATGCGGGGCTCAATCCCAGGACCCTGGGATCATGACCTGAGCCAAAGGCAGAGGCTTTAACCCACTGAGCCACCCAGGCACCCCAAGATGTGTTAATTTAAAGAGGGTTTTCATGTGCTTCTGCTAGAGAACACTTCCAATCCAGGGTTGCTTGAAAAACACATGGAATGTTAGGTGTTGGTGGACAACATTATTGCTATGTATTCTGGCTTCCAATTAACGTAAGGTATGCCTTCCAGTTGGTACTTTTTAGAGACTTCTTTTTCTCTCCTTCCTTCAGAGTTAAGGCCCAGAGGAGTAAGTCTCCTTGCAATCTTCCTTTGTAGGCAGGTTTTATTTGTTTGTGTGCATGTTTATTTGTTTTATTTTTATTTTTTAAAACTCTATTTATTTATTTGACAGAGAGTGAAAGCATGAGCAGGGCAAGGGGCAGAGGGAGAGGAAGAAGAAAGTTCCCTGCTGAGCATGAAGCCCGATATGGGGTTTGATCCCAGGACCCCGGGATCATGACCTGAGTTGAAGGGAGATGCTTAACGGACTGAGCCACCCCTACTTGTTTGATTTTTAGATCACACATACAGGGTGCTTCTTTCATGTGGAGGTCTTTTCCCCTCCTTCCCATCTTGCCCGGACCCTAGGTGTGTCTCCTCTCCCTCACAAACAACTGAGTGCATGAATCTTCCACTTAATAGAATAAGAACAACTTGGGGAGAAAGACCTTGAGTTCAAGCTTAGACATAAGTGTTTGTAGAACAACCAAACAGAAGTGGCAAGCAGGTACTTCAGCAGGCAGAGTAAGCAGGGAGGAGGGAGGTGAGCACGAGACAGTATCTGAAGCATTTGCTGTGCTTGATGCTTGTTACATGTGTGTAGAGTAAGAAGAGAAGATTTGGGAGAGAGGCCAAGATATGCCTACACCCAAAGTCAAGTGAAAAAAGCTGCCACAAACATAGCTCGTACATTTCTTGCAGAGTTTCATTTTTTTTTTAAGATTTTATTTATTTATTTGACAGAGAGAGATCACAAGTAGGCAGAGAGGCAGGCAGAGAAGGGGCGGGGGAAGCAGGCTCCCTGCTGAGCAGAGAGCCTAATCCCAGGACACTGAGATCATGACCTGAGCCAAAGGTAGAGGCTTAACCCACTGAGCCACCCAGACGCCGCCTCCATGCAGAGTTTTAAACAAGATGAGCCTATATTTAAAAGCCAGGGAATTTCATATAAAAATATGCTTCTGTTGAAAAATCAAAATTCTGGCATCAGGGGTTCCCCATTCCAAGCAAGAGTGGAATGAGCCTATCCAGTTTGGAATGTCACATGTTTTCTCACCTGGACTGTATCCATCATGTGCATCATGTGTCTAGACTCTTCATGCAGTAGAGTTCGCTCCCTAAGCTCAGCTAATAACGGCTCTATATTGTGTGATTGTTGAAGAGGATATGGACCTGGATGACTGGAATGGGGCAGGGGAAGAGCAAAACCCAAAATATTACAGGGATATTGAGTGGCTTTCCCAAGACTGGAAAAACATATGTGCTTCTATTTTTGATGAAGGTAAAAGTGTTAGGGAGTGGGGTTCCTGCCCATTTACACACAAAGCCCCCCATGGAAGTATGACTTCAGCATGTTTGCGCTGCTAGCTAGTGGCCCTGAGGGAGCAGAACACACAAACCTGTATACAACAAACCTGGGCCACCCAAGGCACAATAAGAACATAAATCTTTAAAGGTGCCAGCTAATGCCAGAAAAGGAGAGAGTTCTGCCCACAGTGAGCTAGGAATTATAGCATTGAGTCCCCTCAGAACACATATCACCAAAAGAAAGATTTCCGTAAATTTGTGGTTGGAGGGTTCTGAGCAAATAGACAAACAAACCAACAAAAACCCAGCACTTCAGAGAGCTGTGCTAGGAGAAGGATCCAGTGAAAGCCAGGTTTACGTGAGAGCACTAACGTGAAACAGCTGTGCAGAGGAGAGTCTGAGGCCTGGAGAGGTTTTGTTGATGATGAATTTGAGGGAACTGCAATGCAGTTATTCCCCAAGATGGGAACAGGTGAAACATAGGCAGAAACAGCCATAGACCTTTCGTGGGGTCAAATGAGGTAGACACAGGAAGACCTGGGACCCTGAGTTCTTGCAGCATCGCAGAGAGGGATGAAAAGCTATGGAGTGTGCCCTAGTGGATTCATAGTCATGACGGAGGGAGAGGAGGCTGATGTGAAATGTGGATCCCCTCTGATCCTTCAGTGGAATTGAGGGTGCTGGGGTGGCAGACGTTCCTCAGCATGGGATCCCATCAGAGGACAAGAAGCCGAGGGGCACCATTTAATTTCAGTGCTTGGGGTTTGCTTTCAGCCCCCTTGGAAGGAGGACAGTCTTGATATGAGCAAGAGAGCAGAGATCATTAGTACCACTAGAATAGGAAAAACTCAACTGATACCAAAAGAAGTATTTATTGATACAATTCATGAAATTTTCCTTAAGATGGATAAATTCTGCATCTGTAGATCATTATATAATACCATCTAGCAGAATATTTCATACAATTATCAAGGCATCCCATTACCTAATCTAAGGTTATAGACAATTTTTTCTAGGCACCAAGGCAGCAGAAAGATTTTTTTTCTACCAGAGGGAAAAATTCAGTCTGGTTTCAGCCTCTTCCAAAGCAAATTTAAGGAGAGAAGAACACTGAGCAATTGCCACAGAATTTTCGAGGTAGAGGTTG
Organism: Mellivora capensis; assembly: GCA_004024625.1. Classification (NCBI taxonomy): domain Eukaryota; kingdom Metazoa; phylum Chordata; class Mammalia; order Carnivora; family Mustelidae; genus Mellivora; species Mellivora capensis. The sequence continues at coordinate 5,244 of PISX010023498.1, forward strand.
TAACCCAAGGATTGCATCTAGCCATGGTGTTACTATGAAGGTAGCAAGCAGGTATTCTTAAAACACAAGGAACTCAGGAAAAGAAGCACTCATGATCCCCCTTGAAAACACTACTCAACAATAAATTTGGGCCACTTTACCATCTCTGAATAAAGAATTTAGAAATAGAGGAGCTGGATTAGAAAGTTTGCTTCTGAGCTTTAAAACCTATTTAAATAAGCACTAGAGAGGACATTGCTTTTTATATTTGGTCTTTGGAACTGATTTGAGAGGATTGATATTCTTTTTTTTATATTTTTAAAGATTTTATTTATTTATTTGACAGACAGAGATCACAAGTAGGCAGAGAGACAGGCAGAGAGAGGAGGAAGCAGGCTCCCTGCTGAGCAGAGAGCCCTATGTGGGGTTTGATCCTAAGACCCTGAGATCATGACCTGAGCCGAAGGCAGAAGCTTAACTCACTGAGCCACCCAGGCGCCCCGAGAGGATTGATATTCTTAATTTCAAATGTTTATTATTCAAACCCCTTTCTATCTCCAGAGAAAAAAAGGATAGGACCTGATCACGCTGAAATATTCTTTGATAAAAAGTACCAATTTAAAATAAAAAGTATAGGGCACCTGGGTGGCTCAGTGTGTTAAAGCCTCTGTGTTCAGCTCAGGTCATGGTCTCCAGGGTCCTGGGATGGAGCCCCACATCGGGCTCTCTGCACAGCAGGGAGCCCACTTCCTCCTCTCTCTCTGCCTGACTTTCTGTTTACCTGTGATCTCTGTCTGTCAAATAGATAAATAAAATCTTTTAAAAAAGAAAATAAATAAAATAAAATAAAAAGTATAAATTTTGGAAACATCAGAGAAAAAAAAACCTTCTAAGTTTACTGGGTTCCTCCTCCTTTTCCCTAAAAGAACACAAAATCAGCAACAGTGAAATTCTGGGAAGACCCTGGAACCAGATAAAACAATCTTATTAAACATTGAATCACGGTTAAAGAGCAGTTACCCAGCAACCAACAATCTCATCATTTCCTTCAAATCCTCCAAAGTGCTTTTTTTTTTTTTTTTTAACAGTCTCATAAACTAGGACAGCCTAAGAAGTCATGGAAAGAGGTGGGAAATGAAGAAGGTTGAAGGAGGGATAAAACTGAATATTATTTGACTGCAAATTTGATCCAGATACTCAAAGGCTCCACCAGGTCAAGCCATTCATTCAGGCCACAAAACACATGAAATCCTCACATCCCTCCGTTATCCACAGAGCAGGCAACAGGAGAAAAACAAATGACACAGGAGCTTTAAGGTCCACAGTTTAAAGGAGAATCACAAAACACAGGGGCAGGGAGGATTGTGAAGCTCCAACCCCTTCCTTTGGTCGATGAGCAAACACACCCAGGCAGGCAGATTGGTGAGTCGGGGGCCCACCACACACAGGGGCTCAGTGAAGCAGGACCCTGGGTCCCATCATGGGTCATCGTCCTTTCTAACAACCATACTGTCTCATATTGAAGACAGGTGCTCTTGAAACGACAACACGCGCCGTTAAGCAGTTATTAACTACTCAAACCCAGCTATGATATTAATAACTCTGCTCTAAGAGATCAAACAGTTTTTTCAATTATTTTTACTAACATATGATGTACTATTTGCCCCAGGGGTACAGGCCTGTGAATCATCAGGCTTACACACTTCACAGCACTCACCATAGCACATACCCTCCCCAATGTCCATAACCCAGCCATCCTCTCCCTACCCCCCACTCCCTAGCAACCCTCAGTTTGTTTCCTGAGATTAAAAGTCTCTTACGGTTTGTCTCCTTCCTGATCCCATCTTGTTTCATTTTTTTCCTTCCCTGCCTCTCAAATTCCTTATATCAGAGAGATCATATGATAATTCCATTTCTCTGATTGACTTATTTTGCTCAGCATAATACCTCTAGTTCTATCCATGTCTTTGCAAATGGCAAGATTTCGGGTTTTCTGATGGCTGCGTTGTATTCCATTGTGTATATATATATATATACCATATCTTCTTTATCCATTCAAGATCGAACATTTTAATATTCTAGTAAAAGGCAGCTTCCACTGGTTATAAGGTTCTAGGGTATGTTTATTACCGAAGCTTTGTAAATCATGATTTCTTTGATGACCACAGACATCCACTATTCTCATGTCAAGTTGGTAATAATTCTTCAATTGTAAACACTCTGGCAATTAACATTTGAAGCACACATGGCCTGTCTTAAGTGTGGATACCTGTGTAGGAATCCAAACATCTTTAAGGGGACCTGGGGCCTGATCAATTTCTGGCATTGCCACGCCTGTACAAATGTTGTCCTACCAACAAAATCACTGGGTGTATAAAATACCACTGAGTAACTACCTGAGTTTGAGCTGCTATCACAAACTTCCGTGAATTGGGTGGCTTAAACAACAAACTTTTATTTCTCTGAAGCTGGTAATCCCATGCTGGCATAGTTGGGTTCTTGGTGGGGGCCTCCTTCCTGTTTGTCCTCCTGAAGCTTTTCCTGTGACGGGTGGTGTGGAGAAGTGGAGGAGGGTCAAGTGGACAGAAATGTATACTTTCTATAAACACAGGAGGAAACTACTGTGTTTTGAATATGTCAATTTAATCCTTGAATATGTCAATTTAATCTTTTCTGGAAGATCCCTTTCAGTTAGAGTGATTTCATATACAGAGTAGGGAAAAGTACGTTCTAGGTGTGGGATATGGCATGAGAGAAATATTGAAGTTGATAGAGGTGGGATAAAATAATAATTACTAGTGCCTGGAGTTGTTCTAAGTGCTCGGGATAGGTGATTTAATTTCAATTAAAGTCCCTACGAAATGGGTTATTTTGTTACTGCTATGTTGCAGCAGAAGTTGAGGCTTGGAGAATTTGAACCACATGCCCAAGGTAGATCCAGTAAAACATCGGGCCAGGACTCAAAGCCGGAATTCCTGATTCCAGGACCAGGCTTGTAAATACCTTATTCTGCAGCCTCTCTCAGAATAGCACAATGAGTAAACATCCTTCATAAACTTGGTTTGTTTGTTTGTTTGTTTTTTAAATATTTTATTTATTTATTTGACAAATAGAGACACAAGTAGGCAGAGAGGCAGGCAGAAAGAGAGGAAGGGAAGCAGGACCATGGTATCATAACCTGAGCCGAAGGCAGGGGCTTTAACCCACTGAACCACCCAGGCGCCCCAAACTTGATTTTTTTAAAAGACTGGCTTTATATTTGTTGTACCTTAGCTTTGCAATAGCATGCTGGATTTATCTTTTTTCATAAATTTTTTACTGAATATTTAACACAGTTATAAAGCTAATAATTCAATTCACCATGATTTTCTGAAGACATATTTTTAAAAGTTATTGATTATTTGATAATCAACAGATTATTAGTTGAAGGGAACATGTATTTCTTTTGCTCTCCTTTTAGTAAAAGTGGTCCATTTAGGACAAAATATAGAACAGAGACCAGCTTATCTGTACATATCAATGAATAAAATACTGCAATGAAGAAATTATTCAGGGCGCCTGGGTGGCTCAGTGGGTTAAGCCACTGCCTTCAGCTCAGGTCATGATCACAGGGTCCTGGGATCGAGCCCTGCATCGGGCTCTTTGCTCAGCAGGGAGCCTGCTTCCCTCTCTCTCTCTGCCTGCCTCTCTGTCTACTGTGATCTCTCTCTGTCAAATAAATAAATAAAATCTTTAAAAAAAATTATTCAACTAACAAATCAAGATCACAGAATTATCTGAAACAGAAAACAGAATTTAATATAAATTTTGTATTTCTGCATGTTATCTTGAATTTCCTTTTGAATCAGAGAGTTCAAATATGAAAGAAATAACATGTGTGATATAAATTTTTTTGCAAATTTTTTGTATATATTAAATATACAAGTTCAGTTTTGTCATACTCTACTAAGTACATATATGATAATCAGGAATACTTGGAAGCAAACAAAAAATATATGCCAGACATTTTGAAAAGTACATTTGACTAAATAATTCCCAATTTTTATTTTTTTGGAATAAATGAAAGATGAGTATATTTATGACACAATATTTCAGTCCTTGTGAGACAATTATTTTCAATCCCCCCCAAAAAGCCTTAACAAATCATTATTTTCATTTCTTCTGTCTACATGTAGCACCTCATAATAATTCTCTGACAAAATTAAAAATCATAATTTGTAAAAAAAAAATCACAATTGGTTTTTCTAAGACACCCATAGGTGCTTGAAAATGGCAAACTAAGACCCCACCCCCACCCCATTAAGATCCAAAATGTTTTGACTGACTTCTGGGAAGCACCCTTTATTCCTGGAAGACCTTAGCTCCTTGCATACTCCATCTCTCCCCGACATTACTCCTCTTTAATATTTTGTGACTTTTATATACACTTAGATGATCTGACTGAAGACTGGTCTATCAGTTCCTTCACAGCCTCCTTTCCAGTGACCCCTCACAGTCATACCCCTACCCTGTCTTTATCTTATCAATCACTAAAGATTCTCCAGAATCACAGTTTCAAGTGTCTTACTCTCCAACCACCACTTTCTATCTATCCAGCTATGTCTCTAGTTGGTACCCAAGGTCAGATGACTCTTCTGCCACCCTGGCACTTAAAATCTATTCATACTACTACTACTTGTCTGTTAAAATCCATGGTCTATATTTATTATTCTAACTCCTGCTCCGGCTCTGAAAGATTCGTACTCGTTTACTGAAACCCCACTTGTAGTTAAATCCAATGACCTAGTTACTCTGCCCAGCGGGAGAAAAATATAGACTTGCCGGACCCTTGAATTTCAATGACTAGAAATCCCGGTTGAGCTTTAATAACATCAGCAGCCATACTTTATTTCCTACCCCATTCACACTTCCAGACTCCTTGGTAATGAAAACCTCCTGTCCCCTCAAACCTGTAACATCTTCTCTCCTATGCTCAATCTCAGCTCATGATTTACTTTCCTGATAAAACAGAAGCATTCAGAAAGACAACCTCCTCAAATCCCCACACCTACAGCCAACTGTTTGCCAGCCTCAGTACAAGTGTGCTCTGTCTTCTTGCCTGTTCCCCTTAGAGAGAATAACTGCCCATGCTCATCTAAACCCAGGCCTTCCATTTGTGCACTAGACCACATCTCCTTTCCTAGAGACCTCTCTCCAGCTCCCTATCTCTCTCTTGCATCATTAATTATTCCTCTCTCTCTTTCCTCTTCACTCCTTCCTGGGTCATTTCATTAACATTCAAACATTCTCTTATTCCCCCACCCTTTCCATTTCAACAGGATGCTTTGCTCAGAAATCTCATTAACAACTTCTCCCCCCAGTTTGATAGCCACACATTTTGGAAGAATATCTCCATTTCACTGCTGTGTATGTTTAAGTGTGTTGGTTGAAGCTAATGGGGAACTTGGGTTATTGATAAATGGCAATCTCTGTCTCCAAAGGAGAGCTTAACGAGGTTATATATTTTAGAGTGCTGTGTCCTGGCCCTAGCTTAATGACAATACAACATGAATGGAATTACCTTAAACAGCTGAATGCTACAAAAGCAAGAAGGAGCAACTGGGCAGTCTGCCGAAGTGTTTCAATCTGTACCCAGGGAGCTATGCTAATAGAGACAGCCCCTTTCCTCAAGTTAGTAGGGACAACTTCTTTAACTGAAAGAAGATAACAAGTGATGGGGCTTCCAGCAGCAAGGCAAGCAAATTCCTTAAGATAATGCTGTAAATTCATGGAGACTAAGGGCCCACAACAGAATGAAAACATGGTAAATGATTTACTTCCAATTATGGATCCCTCAGTTAAGCTGTGAAGTTTAAAAGCAATCAGTTGGACAGGTAATTTCTTGGAAAATTATTTCTGTTTGTTTGAGCATCTGTTCCTTTGCAACTCCCCCTAACAGTGATGCTTTATATACTCATTAATGCTAATAGAATTAACCCTTTATGGGAAATGTTAGAGGAATGGCCAGTTTAACCAAAATTCTAGGAATACCTGTATTTCTGAATTATTTCTTGTTTTGCCAATATTTTTCCAAGTTTCTTTAATGACTAAGTCTATCAGAAATGTGTATTAGTGCTGAAATAAGAGAAAGTAGACCCATCTAATGGGTCAGAAGCTATGTGAATTGGTAAGCCATGTTCATAACACATTTGGGCTCTTTCTATAATTTGACTGTTGTTGATAATGCTGCTATAAACATCCAGGTGCATGTATCCCTTTGAATTTGTATTTTTGTATCCTTTGGGTAAACACCTAGTAGTGTAATTGCCAGATCACAGGGTAATTCTATTTCTAACTTTTTTAGGAACCTCCATACTCTTTTCCAGACTGGCTGCTCCAGTTTGCATTCCCATCAGCAGTGTTAAGAGCATTATCTTTTCTCTGCATCCTTGCCAACATCTGTCACTTCCTCTGTTGTTAACTTTTTTTTTTTTAAGATTTATTCATTTGAGGGGTGCCTGGGTGGCTCAGTGGGTTAAGCCTCTGCCTTCAGCTCAGGTCATAATCTCAGGGTTTTAGGATTGAGCCCCCACATCGGGCTCTCTGCTCAGCGGGGAGCCTGATTCCCCCTGGCTCTCTCTGCCTGCCTCTCTGCCTACTTGTGATCTCTGTGTGTCAAATAAATAAAATCTTTTTTAAAAAAAGATTTATTCATTTGAGAGAGAGATAGCAGGCATCTGAGCTGGATGAGAGGCAGAAAGTGAGAGAATCTTTAAGCAGACTCCCTACTGAGCATGGAGCCTGGTGCGGGGCTTGATCTATGACCCTGAGCTCACGACCTGAGCCAAAACCAAGACTGGGATGCTTAACTGACTGAGCCACCCAGGTACCCTTCTTGTGTTGTTAATTTTAGCCATTCCAACTGGTATGAGGTGATACCAATCGATAAATGGATAAAGAAGATGTGGCATATATATACAATTGAATATTACTCAGTCATAGAAAAGAATGAACTCTTGCCATTTGCAATGATATGGATGGAGCTAGAGTGTATTGTGCTAAGCAAAATAAGTAAAAAAGAGACAAATACCATATGAGCTCATTCATATGTGGACTTTAAGAAACAGAAGAAATGAGCAAAGGGGGAAAAAAGAGAGAGAGGGGAAAACCATGAAACAGACTCTTTAATAAAGATAATTACCAGAGAGGAGATGATTGGCGGGGGGCGGGGGGGGCAGGTGATGGGGATATGGGGATGCAGAAGTGCACTTTTCATGATGAGCACTGGGTGATGTATAGAAGTGTTGAATCACTACATTGTGCACTTGATACTAATATTACACTGTATATAAACTAACTGAATTTTTTAAAGAAAGATTTTATTTACTTATTTGACAGAGAGAGAGAGAGAGAGTACAAGCAGGGAGAGTGTCAGGGAGAGGGAGAAGCAGGCTCCCACTGAACAGGGAGCCCATTGTGGGGCTTGGCCCAAGGACCCTGGGATCCTGACCTGAGCCAAAGGCAGACACACGCTCAACTGACTGAGCCACCCAGGTGCCCTAAACTAGTCGAGATTTAAATGAAAGCTTGGAAAAGAAAAAAGACATTACCTCACAACATTGCCTTAAATGTTTGCAGAGTAAGCTAGGTATAGTTGCTGTCTGAATATTACTGCTAAAATAAAAAATATCCAATAATAACCAATATTTGTAGAATGGCTTATGCTACTCCCCATTACAAACTTTACAAATAAAACTTATTTGTCCTATCTATTACGGTCTCATGAAAGTCCAAATTCCTGCACATGGTTTAAAACCATCTGACCTTCATTTACTTCTCTCTTTATCTTTCCATTCTCTGGCCCGATTCCCCACATTTAACTGCCCCCCAAAAAGTGAGCTCATTTTTATTTACAAATATGCCAGGCTCTCCTTCCTCTCCTGATCTGTGCATGTTTGCCATCCAAAAAATGTTGCCTCTTCATTTACCTGGCTGTTGTTCAAGTCATATAGGTGTTACCTCCTACCAGAGGTTTCTGAGGCTCTACCAGAAACTCCTCCTGCCTGTACAATAATAGACTGCAAGGTCCATGTGCTTGTGGGTCTCCCACTCATCACTAGAGCATTAGTTCCCAACACAGAAGTTCCTGACAGATTTCAGAACAAACTATCACAGATGGTATCCACTTGACCACCACAGTATCTTTATGAACCAGCAGAATAATGTTATCATTAGCACGTTGGTTTACAAACAAGGAACTTGAGATTCAGGGAGGTGAGACAACTAGCCTACAAAGAGACAGATTTAAAAATGACAACAGAATTTTGATTCTAGATCTTCATATTATAAATGATACACATTTTCAGGCAGGTGAGATCCAACTTCTAATCCCTGTGCTGTGCAAACATGAGCTTTCAAAGCACAGGTGGCAAATGTAAAATATATGTACAAATTCCTGAAAACTTATTAGTGACCTCAGAAATTAACTAGCATGCTTACCAGCAATGATGCAGTGAAGAAGTTGGGGCAACCCAACACTGAAAACATATTCATTCTACAAAAGCTGCTCAGTTGTTCTCCCAGACTAGTTAAATTAGTGTTGTACTTATGAATCTGGGAAATCCTAATATGGGGATTTTCTGTGCCTTTCCCAGTCAATTAAAACATTCACTGCATTTGATCTCAGCTTTTGAAGGGGGAGTATGTTCTCCTCCCTCAATCTTCCCCGCCAAATATGCCACCTTCTCTCAAATTCCCCCATTTCGTTAATTAACCAATATTACAAATGCAAATGCTTTAAATATCACAGAACTAGGTAAACCAAAAAAAGGTTGAAATAGCTGACAAAAATACTCTGCCCAGGTACTGTTTTTTGTTTGTTTGTTTGTTTTATTAATTTCATTTCAGGTACTGTTTTATGAGGTAAATTATGGTGATATTCCTTAGCCAGAGACAGTCAGATGGCTTGTTTCTGCAAAGAGAAGCTTGTATAGAAAGGCAGATTTTCATCTGTTTGGAGAAATTATTTCCTTTAACCTTCTTCTGTATTATCCTTACTTTTCCAATGAAAGATAGTTTATCTTTCAAGGCCTAAAATCAGACAAAAGTTTCCCTTTATTTAATCATCGTGCATTCTACTATCTGGATTTGGTCTTAGGAAACTTAAAATTTGCAGTGGGAATCGCCCCAGGAATGGCAGGGAGTAAATATATTTCCACATGAGGACTTCAGCACTTTGTGTTCTGGTGTGTTTGGTGGGGAGGGATGTGAAAAATAAAATTCTTTACTTTGACTTCTTTACAACATCCTTCATTAAACACTCTGTACAAGACCTAGAAAAAAACTGTCCCCTTACTTTCTGTGCCTTTCCTGTTTGGCAGAAGTCATCCTCAGAGATGTTATCAACTGAACAGAATGTTTTGTGTCTGGAGCTTGAGGTCAGTGAGTCAAGCATTGCTACAATGAAAATCAAAATGATGCCCTCCTGACTTGAACTCCCAGAACGAGCTGTGTTTTGATAACAGTTAAGAAAACGAGTGGCAGAGCACCATGCCCTGTCTGCTCAGGTCCTGATGGATGCGCCCAGAGACGTGTTTGGTTCTTGGGTTCCCTCCCACATGGCACCTCCTGCTGCAACTTATTGACACCAGATGTTCTTTGTATCAGTAAGACTTGTAGCAATGTCTATTTAAAGTTAAACGGAGTAATTGAAGCCAGAGCATTGTACTCTGAATGAAGAAACTCAAAGCACATCACAGTCATAAAAATGCAGACTAGGGAAAGCATGAATGAGAGAAATCCATTATAAAAAAGAAAGCCAGACTAACTGAGACCCAAAAGCTCTGATTAGAATTTATAATCTCACACAACACTGATAGGAATCAATTGGTAACCGCTCAGAGCTCTGACGCCAGAATTAGTGAGCATGCCTCACTGTATAAATCAGGCAAGAGTCCTTTGTCACAACAACCTTCTTCCCCAGACAATTCATGGAAGACAGTTCTTCACTGGAATCACCATGGGGACCAAAGGCAGAAATCCAGCTAATGACAGGAGACATGGACCTGAGGTCTAATCATTTTACTAACCTAATGCGTTAGAAGGAGGTTTTAACAAATCAAGGCTTAACTAATAATTGATGGTAGGAAATGGAGACATGTTTTAAAGTGATTTAAAAGTAAACTAAGACAGGAAGGACTATGTGATTAGAAGGGCTCAAAGCAGACCGTGAACCGTGAGCATTCATAAATGTGGATTTTAATAGGTACAGGTCTGGTGGCCAGCAGACATCCAGGACTCAGACAGACTCAAAAGAAGTGAGAATTTCAGTACCACTCCCCCTGAATGGAATCACAGGCAATCACACATATACCAAATCATAATAGTGATTAAAAGTACAGAAATCAAAACTGTGAAAACTAACATAAAGTATACATGTGGGAGGATCATGCTTTAATGACATTAACCACTGTTTTCCTTTTTTTTTTTTTTTTAATTTCTGGGCATTTTTCCTACTTGATGCCTCATGCAGGCAAATACTTGAGTGCATTCAGCACTTCAGCAAAGGGTAGGACAAGACACAAAACAGAAGGAGCCTCTCAGTCTCTTCCTTTTGTGCTACCAAAGCTTAAATCCCTTTGGAGAATGTTAAGGATTTAGAATAAAATGCATAGGAAATGCAAAAGAAAAAAGCAGTGTTTCCTGCCAACTCTGTTCCTGCCAACAGGCTGGAGAAATAATCCCCTGGGTTGGGGGAAAGAGAAGAGATGGTAGGAAGTAAGAAAAAAGAGAAACTGTGGAATCTGAGAGAGGGGCCCTGTGCCCCGATTCCAGAGTGGGAGGCTCAGAGCGTGTCTGGGGAAGGTGGCAAACCACCAGGGAAAGTAAGGGGCATCTGTGTGGTGAGTCCATGCTGGTAGAGCTCTGGACACAGAGACTTTCCACTACCACATCATGGAATAGAAACCACAGCATGGACCCCATGCGTTCAGATTGGCTGTAGTGCACAAGTGGGCTGCCAACAGACTTGAAGGAGCCTTGGGGACAGGGACATGGGTTATCTCAAGAGGGATCTTTACGGCTGAATGACAGGGACTAAATTGGGGAAGGAAGGTCTCTGATCCCTGCTGAGACAGACAACTCCACGGTCAGTTTGCCATAATATCTTAGTGCCACACAAGCCTTGGAACAACTTCCTAGCATTCCTGTGGAACAAAGTTTTGGTATAAAAGTTAGATGGTGATCTAGAAAGACAAATTGTATGCTTACGATATATATATATATATCTCATATATATAACCACTACAAAAGTATTTCACATGCCTTTGAAGAGAAAATAACATATGCAAAATGGAGGGAGATCTAGAAAATGCTGGCAAGAGGGAAGAAGTAGCTATTGCAGAGGTATGAATTGTTTTAGAGAATCAAAATGGCAAGTTCAGCAATGCGGAATGTCTGACTCCTGAAGTCTGTGGAGCTCTCATCAAAGTAGGTGGACGGCATCTAATGCCATTTGCTTCGTAATGGTAAACCCAGCTTCTGGTATTGGCTGTTCTCACCCATGGCTCTGTCAAACAACCATTCACCCCATCACTGCAGTCTGAGAAACATCAGGCAAATCAGCCAAAGGAAGGCATCCTGCCTTTGAGGTAAAAGTATCTATAGCTGTGTTACCAGAGAACAGATGAAATAACAGAGCACGGGTGTGGGAGAAGATAAGGCAACCTGTTGTTTTTAGAATCTTATTGAGCCACATAAAATTCTAACACAATAAAAGAAAAGTTAGAGACAAAATGTCATGTCTCTCAGGCTTTTTGAAGGAATTACAAAATGTACTAGAAAAAAACAAACTTAGGACATTGTTAAGAAATTTCCCCTACCATTTTCAAGTAGAAACAAAATTTATCCATTTTTTTAAAGTTTTAATTTAAATTCCAGTTAATTTACATGCAGTGTAATATTAGTGTCATGTATACAATAGAGTGATTCAACACTCCCAGACATCACCCCATGCTCATCACAGGTGCGCTCCTTCATCCCCATCACCTGTTTCACTCATCCCCCAACCACCTCCCCTCTGGTGACCACCACTTTGTTCTCTAGAGTTAGAGTCTGTTTCTTGGTTTACCTCTCTCTCTCTGTCTTTTTCCCCCACTGCTCATTTGTTTTGTTTATTAAATTCCACATGAGTGAAATCATATGGTATTTGTCTTTCTCTGAATGATTCATTTTGCTTAGTGTGATACTCTCTGCTTCATCCATGTCGTTGCAAGTGGCAAGATTTCATTCTTTTTTACAGCTGAATAATATTCCTTTGTAGATATCTTCTTTATCCATTCATCAGTCAATGGACACTTAGACTGTTTCCATAATTTGGCTATTGTAAATAATTCTGCTACAAACATTGGGGTGCATGTATCCATTTGCATTAGTATTTTTATATTCTTTATGAGTAAATACCTGATAGTGCAATTAGTAGATCATACTGTAGTTCTATTTTTAATTTTTTGAGGAACCCCTGTACTGTTTTCTAGAGTGGCTGCACCAGTTTACATTCCCACCAACAAGAGGGAAGAGGGTTCCCCTTTCTCTTCATCCTCACCAACACCTGTTGTTTCTTGTATTGTGGATTTTCGCCATTCTGACAGGTGTGAGGTGATATCTCATTGTAATTTTGATTTGCATTTCCCTGATAATAAGTGATGTTGAGTATCTTTTCATGTGTCTGTTGGCCATCTGGATGTCTTCTTTGGAAAAATGTCTATTCATGTCTTCTACCCATTTTTAATTTGGATTATTCATTTTTGGGTGTTGAGTTTTCTAAGTTCTTTGTATATTTTGGACACTAACTCTTTATCACATATGTCATTTGCAAATATCTTCTCCCATTCATCAGATAGCCTTTTAGTTTTGTTGATTATTTCCTTTGCTGTGCAGAAACTTTTTTTTTATGTAGTCACACTAGTTTATTTTTGTTTTTGTTTCCCTTGTCTCAAGAGACATATGTAGAAAGAAGTTGTTACAGCCAATGTGAAAGAAGTTACTGCCAATGTTCTCTTCTAGGATTTTTATGGTTTCAGGTCTCACATTTAGGCCGTTAATCCATTATGAATCTATTCTTGTGCATGGTGTAAGAACATGGTCCAGTTTCATTCTTTTACCTGTTGCTGTCTGATTTTCCCAACACCATTTGTTGAAGAGACATTCTTTTCCACATTAGATATTCTTTCCTGCTTTGTCAAGATTATTTGATCATATAATCATGGTTTATTTCTGGGTTTTCTATTCTGTTACATTGACCTATGTGTCTGTTTTTGTGCCAGTACCATACTGTTTTGATCACTACAACTTTGTAATATAACTTGAAGTCCAGATTTGTGAAGCCTTCACCGTTGCTTTTCTTCAGGGTTGCTTTGATTATTTGAGGTCTTTTGTGGTTCGACACAAATTTTAGGATGGTTTGTTCTAGCTCTGTGAAAACTGGGGGTGGTATTTTGATTTTGGTTAAATGTCTAGATTGCCTTTGGTAGTAGAGACATTAGGAATATTTGTTCATCCAATCCATGAGCATGGAATTTCCATTTCTTCATGGTATCTTCAATTTCTTTCATCAATGTCTTATGGTTTTCAGAATACAGGTCTTTCACCTCTTTGGTCAGGTTTATTCCTAAGCATCTTATTTTCTTTTCAGTTCAGGTGTAAATGGGATTGATCCCTTGACTTCTCTTTCTACTGCTTCATTACTAGTGTATAGAAATGCAACAGATGGGACTCCTGGGTGGCTCAGTTGGTTAAGCGGCTGCCTTCGGCTCAGGTCATGATCCCAGCGTCCTGGGATCGAGTCCCACATCCGGCTCCTTGCTCGGCAGGGAGCCTGCTTCTCCCTCTGCCTCTGCCTGCCACTCTCTCTGCCTGTGCTCTCTCTCTCCCTCTCTCTCTGACAAATAAATAAAATTTTTTAAAAAAAAGAAATGCAACAGATTTCAGTATGTTGATTTTGTATTCTGCAACTTTAATTAATTTGTTTATCAGTTCTAGCAGGTTTTTTTTGTGGATTCTTTGGGGTTTTCTATATATATAGTACGATATCATCTGCAAATAGTAAAAATTTTGCTTCTTCCTCTCCAATTTGGATGTGTTTTATTTCTTTTGATGTCTGATTGCTATGGCTAGGACTTCCAGTACTATGTTGAATAAAAGTGGTAAGAGTAGACCTCCCTGTCTTATTTCTGACCATAGATGAGAAGCTCTCAGTTTTTCCCCATTGAGGATGATAATAGCTGTAGGTTTTTCATAAATGGATTTTATTAGATTGAAGTGTATTGCCTCTAAACCTTCTTTGTTGAGGATTTTTATTATAAATCAAAGTTGTGCTTTGTCAAATGCTTTTTCTGCATCTCTTGAAATAGTCATATGGTTCTTACCCTTTCTTTTTAATGTGGTGTATCATGTTGGTTGATTTGTAAATACTGAACCACACTTGCAACTAAGGAATAAATCCCACTTGATCATGATGATGGATTTTTTTTAAGGTATTGTTGGATTTGGTTTGCTAGTATTTTATTGAGAATTTTTACATCAGTGTTCATGACGGATATTGACCTGTAGTTCTCTTTCTTAGTGGAGCCCTTATTTGGTTTTGGTATCAAGGCAATGCTGCCCTCATAGAATGAATTTGTAAACTTATCTTCCTTTTTCATTTTTTGGAATAGTTTGAGAATAATAGGGTATTAACTCTTCTTTAGATGTTTACATGAAGCCATCTGGTCCTGGACTTCTGGTTTTGGGGAATTTTTTTTATTACTGATTCAGTTTCTTTGCTGGTTATCAGTCTATTCAAGTTTTCTCTTTCTTCCTGTTTTAACTTAGGAATTTATCTATTTCTTCTAGGTTATCCAGTTTGTTACCACATAGTTTTTCATAATAATCTCTTATAATTCCTTATATTTCTGTGGTGTGTGTTATTATTTCTTTTCTTTCATTTGTAATTTTATTTATACAGGTCCTTTCTTTTTGATAAGTCTGGTCTAGGTTTATTAATTTTATTAATTTTTTCAAAGAACTAGCTACTATTCTTTGATCTGTTCTATTTTTATTTTATTTATTTATTTTTTTAGTTTTTATATCATTTATTTCTGCTCTAACCTTTATTATTTCCTTCCTTCTGCTGGTTTCGGGCTTTATTTGTTGTTCTTTTTCTAGCTCCTTTAACCTTTAGGTTGTTTATTTGAGATTTTTCTTGCTTATTGGGGTAGAAGTGCATTGCTATAAACTTCCCTCTTAGAACCACTTTTGCTGCATCCCAAAGGTTTTGGGCCATTGTGTTTTCATTTTCATTTGTCATGTATTTTTTTTTTATTTTTTCTTTGATTTCTTGGTTGACCCATTTAGTAGCATGTCTTTTAATCTCCAAGTATTCATAGTCTTTCCAGATTTTTTCTTGTACTTTACTTCTAGTTTCATAGCAGTGTGTTCAGAAAGGGTGCATGGTATGACTTCATTCTTTTTGTATTTGTTGAGGCCTGTTTTGTAACCTAATATGTGATCTATTCTGGAGAACATTCCATGTCCACCTGAAAGGAATGCATATTGTGCTGGTTTAGGATGGAATGTTCTAAATATATCTGTTAAGTCCATCTGGTCCCGTGTGTCATCCAAAGCCATTGTCTCCTTGTTGATTTTTTGTTTAGATTGTCTGTCCATTGATATAATTTAGGTGTTAAAGTCCCCTACCATTATTGTATTCTTATCAATTAGTTCTTTTATGTTTTTTATTAATTGTTTTATATCTTTAGGTACTCCCATTTGGGGTACATAAATATTTACAATTGTTATACCTTCTTTTTGTATTGTCTTCTTTATTATATAGTGTCCTTGTTTGTCTCTTGTTGTGGTCTGTTTTAAAGTCTATTTTTCCAATACAAGTATTGCTACTCCAGCTTTCTTTTGACATCCATTTGCATGATATATGTTCTCAATTCCCTCACTTTAAATCTGTAGGTGTCTTTATGTCTAAAATGAGTATCTTGAAGGCAGCGTATAGATGGGCTTTGTTATTTTTGTTTGTTTATTTGGGATTTTTTTTTTTTGTCCATTATGACACCATGTGTCCTTTGATTGGAGAATTTAGTCCATTTGCATTCAAAATAATTATTGATAGATATGTATTTATTGCCATTTTATTACTTATTTTGTCATTTCTGGAGATTTTCTTTGATCCTTTCTTGGCTTTCTCTCTTTAATGTTTTACCCATTTTCTTTGGTGCTATATATGGATTTCTTTGTCTTTATTCTTTACATATTTGTTAATGGTTTTTGATAGATGGTTACCATTAGGTTTGTATATAACATCTTCTATAAATAGCAATCTATATTAAGTTGATTTAACTTCAAATTTGAACTCATTCTTTTCTCCTCTCCTCCCCACGTTTTAGGTACCTGTTATTATATTCCATATCCTTTATTGTGTGTGAGTTACTTGACTGATTTTTATAGAAATATCATTTTTACTGATTTTGTGTTTGCTGCCTTTTTACTGTCACTCTTAGTCTCTCCTTTCCACTTAAAGAGTCCCCTTTAGTATTATTTGTAGGGCTGGTTTAGTAGTCACAAACTCCTTCAGTTTTTGTTTATCTGGGAAACTCTTTATCTCTGCTATTCTGAATGACAGCCTTGCTGAATGGAATATTCTTGGCTGCAGATTTGTCCCTTCAGCACTTTGAATATATCGTGCCTCTGCCTTCTGGCTTCCCAGGTTTCTTTTGAAAAATCTCCAGTTAGTCTTATGCTTTTCCCTTGTAAGTTAATAAGTTCTTTTGTCTTGCTGCTTTTTACATTTTTTATCAATGTATTTTGCAAACTTACTTACAATATATCTTGTATTGGCCTGCTTTTGCTGATTTTGATGGGAGTTCTCTGTGTCTCCTGGATCTAAATGTCTGTTTCCTTCCCCAGATTAGAGAAGTTTTGAGTTAGTTATTTCTTCAAATAAATTTTCTGCCCCCCACCTCCTCTTCTTCTGGGACTCCTGTAACATGAACATTATTATGTTTGATGGAGTTACTGCATTCCCTAAGTCTCTTCTTGTATTGCATAATTCTTCTCTCTCTCTCTCTCTCTTGTTCAATTTCATTATTTTCCATTGCTTTGTCTTCTAGGTCACTAATTTGTTCCTCTACTTCTTCCAGTCTGCTATTCATCACATCAAGCCTGTTTCCAATCTCTTTTAATATATTCTTCATCTGTGATTCTTTTTAACTCTTTTATCCCTGTAAAAAAGCATCTCCCTGATGTCTTCCATTCTTTTCTCAAGCCCAGTGAGTGTCTGTATGATTGTTACTTTAAGTTCTCCAACAGGCATATTCCTTATACCTGTTTCACTTAGATCCCTGGCCATGGCCATGGTCTCTTCTTTAATTTGGGATAAATTCCTCTATCTTCACATTTTGTCTAAGTTTCTAGCTTCTCTGTGTTAGAAAAGCATGTTATATCTCCTGCTCCTGAAAGTAATGGCCTTATGAAGAAGAGGTCTTGCAGTGTCCCAGGCCTGGCACTTCAGAGAGTATCTCCAGTGTGTGCTATGTGTACTCTCATGTTGTGTTTTGGCTGCTTTATCCTTCAGGCTCATTGTCTGCAGGGACTCTCCTTGCCTTTGCGGGCAGTGTTTAGTCGCTGGCATGAATGTGGTGAGTTTCAACTATGTTTGCTGTGGTCAGTTTGTGAAATGAGACCTGACACCACCTCTACCAAAACTGCGGTCCTGCTGAATTCTTAATGGGAACTGTTGTGTTGGCAGGGGTTTGCACTTGTCTTCTGATGGAGAGCCTGCCATGCTGGGACTGAGGCAAGCATGACTGAGAAGGGAAGTTTCACCAGAGTACAGGGGGGTGTAAGCAAGTTAGGCAGCAAGTATTGGCCCCATACTGGTTCCTGTAGGTGGCTCTGTGTTTATGCTGAGGGGCAGGGCAAAGAAATAGTGCTGGCCATCCCCTTTGTTTCTAGAGAAAAGAGAGAATAACCTGCCCCCCTGTGTGCCCCAGGTCGTTTGCTTGCCTTCTCTCCAGGAGCAAGACAGTGCCCTCTGGGCTCCATCCCAGTCAAACCCACTGACCTTTAAAACTCCAGGTTTTAAGCCCCACCATTTGCATCCCCTCTTGCTTTCCAAGCCAATGGCATTGGAGAAATGTTCTCTTTGTGCATTCCTCTGTGTGCTCCTCTCCCTTCTCCATGACCCTGGCTCCCTCCCCTCTGCAGGACCAATGATCCCTTTCTCCTCTAAACCATTTCTCCACACTTCCTGCCTTCTTCAATGTGGCGTCTTCTCTCCCTTTAGTTGTGAGGTTTGTTCTGCCAGCCTTTGGGTCAATTTCTGTGGTATTTAGGATGATTTGATAGCTATTATCTAATTGTTTTCATGGGACAAGACAAGCCTAAGGTCCTCCTACTCCTGTGAATATTCCTCTCTTCTCAACATTTATTCATCTTTGACAGAAACAAGCTAAGTGTGTTCATAAGATTCAGAGTGTAGACAGAAGTTTGAAAGGAAGCAGAAAAAATGGACTGAGACTTAGTAAGGAAAAAAAAAATCCTATGTTTATGGCTACCCTTTCTTCAATGAGAAGAATATAACTCCATGAAGTTAGGAGAAAAAAGAAACTAACTTTATGACCTTCAGATAAGTAAGAATTACTGAAATAAGATGCAAAAATAAAAACCATTAAAAACAAGTATGAAACTTTATAGGGAATATATATTCCCTATAGACCAGAAGTTCTTCTTCTGCTTGTAACCTAGAGAAAGTATTTACTGCAGCATTGTATTTAATAGCAAAATATTGGAAATAACCTAAATATCATCAATAGGGGGAGGATATAAATAAAAATGTCTAAGTAATAGTATACTATTATTATAGAAATGAACTAGATTTCTCTATCTCAAAATGATTAGACCTCAGAAAATATGATTTTTAATGAAAAAAGCAAGTTCTAATTCTAAAGAAAATATTTAAGAGGTAATTTCAGAACACAAAATCTAAAATTAAACAGATTGCAGCTATCACCCTCATTCACATGACTGTCACCCAAGATCAATTCCTATGTATTAAAATAAGACCTCTTTGGATTTATTAGGAGAGTACAGTTGTTGATGTTTTGCTGATATCTTGAGTCATCTTATTAATTTACTCCTTAAATACCTCAAATTTATGCTATATTCCTCAATTAAACAAAAGTTCAGTTATTTAAATGAAGAAATCACATATTTCCAGGTTGGAGAAAAGGAATTAACTTAAGTTGAGACATTTTTAAGACTTAAGAAAATATAAACCTCATTCATTATATTCAATATCAAATATAGAGCGATCACTTATGTCGGTATTACATAGGTATCTAGACTGCATAAGAATGACATTGAGTGGATAGAAACTTTGTTGGGGAGAGAAGATACACCAGCAGAGAGCAAAAGGAATTGAATTATCATCATATTAGTTTCCTAGGATGTTTTAACAAAGCATCACAGACTAGCTCAAAACAGTGCAAATTTATGTTCTCAGAGTTCTGGGGTTCAAAGTCCAAGATCAAAGTTTTTGGCAGGGTTGAATTTCCTTGTGTTTTCTCTGAAGAAGATTCTGTTCCATGCCTCCCTCCTAGCTTCAGGTGGTGGGCTGGGCATTCCTTGGAGTGATTACATCAGCCCAGACCCTGCCTCCATCTTTACATGTCTTTCTCGGTGTCAAAATTTCCTCACTGTACAAAGATACCAGCCATCTTGGATTAAAGCCAGCCTAATGACCTCAATTTAGCTTGATTGAATCTGCAAAAATCTATTTCCAAATAAAGCTGCATTCACAGATACTAGAGGTTAGAATTCCAACACATGGTTTTTTGGGGAAACCCGATTCATCCCGTAAGAATGATGTCATTTAGAATCCCTGAAAAAGGCACTGACAGATGAAGGTGACTCCTTTAAAGGAGCCACAGAGAGAATTTTACCAGCAGAGAACACTTCAGGTCAGAGGAATTGTGTGTGGAAAATGGCACAGTGACACAAATCACATGCATTTAAAAGAATTGCTTTTGTACTTGGAATTAGTGTTTACAGTGCTCAAAAGAACATAAGCAGTAATGTGATCTAGCTCCTTCACTCAAGTTTTCATTCAACAGTTCATTCAGTCAATAACATTATCCTGAGGTAGGCACTTGCCCACGTTCAGGTGATAGAATATTGAGGAAAAACACACAGAACTCCTGTCCTTGTGGAGGAAACAGAGTTAGTCAAATAATATAAAAACAGATGCAAAGTTTGTCAGCCAAGTACTGGGGTAGAAAATCACATAGAGCTCTGAGAATGTATCAAAGACCCATTTGATCTAGTCAAGGCAATGATGTTTCCTTAAGGAGGTGACAGTTTAATCCACATCTAAACCTGGATAAAAGTTCACTAGTCCAAGAAGGGAAAAGTCAGCTTTCCAAAAAGGAAAACCCATGTGTACAGGCATCCTGGTGGAAGGAGTTTGGTGGGAACAAGGGGCTGGAGTTGGTCTTGCAGGCTGAGGCAGAAAGAGTGAGAGTGGGGGAAGCTAGACATACAAGAAAGATCTGGAGCTCACGGACCTGCATAAGACATGGGAAGAAGCAATACCCTCACTGTAGGAGCCAGGAAGGGTTTACAGCAAAATAGTCACATTATTAAATTAAGGCTTTGTAATAATCACCTGGCAGCATATTATAATTTACAGATAGAGACACTAGGAATCAAACACATTAAGTGTTTGCCAAAGTCAAAGAGCTCTTTAGGAGGAGAATGGAGACAAACCAAGGCCTCAGGTCTTGTCTTTCATGAAACCAAAACTGTCAGGGTTGTTCAAACACATAAGAAGTACATGGCCTCTCCAGGCTTCTCCATCTAAGTAAATGTCATCCATCCACAGGCCCAGGGGCCAATTCTTCACCATGTGCTCCTCTCCCCCTATCATGCCCAGTCCACTGACAAATGCTGTCAGTTCTTGTAAGTTTTCTTGAATCCATTCACTGGCTTCACCCCTCTGCTCCACACTGGTCCACTCCATTATCACTGGGCATAGTCTCCACATCACCAGTCTTGTTCCCTAAAAAACCTGTTCTCTATACTGCTACCAAATTGATATTTTAATGTATTTTTTTAAAGAACATATAGCATATCATGTCACTCTTCTACTGAAACCCCCCAGTAGCTTATCAAAATTCTTAAATCAAAACAATTCACCACAGCCTATAAAACCCTGCAAGATCTAGCTCCACCCACCCCTTGATATGAGCTCTGACCTTTCTCCTTAACCACACTTGGGTCTTATCCATTCCTACAACATAACCAAGGTCTTTCCTATATCCAGGCCTTCATACTTGCTGTTTCCTCTGCCTTGAATGTGCTTCTACTAGCTATTTTAAGACTGGACCCTTCTCATACTTTAGATCTTAACACAGTTTTCACCATTTGAGAGAGAATTTTTGGATCATTGTACCTAAACCAGGTAATTGATTTCTAACTCAAAACCCTGTTTCTTTTTTTCTAGGCTCTTCTTACATATCTATCATTCTGTCTATCTATAATTCTGGCTATCTATCTATTATTCTATCTATTAATAGAACATCTATCTATTAATAGATAGATATCTATTATATATCTAGATATATCTATCTAATAATAGATAGCATATCTATTATATCTATATCTATCTAATAATAGTCTATCTATTATTCTATTAATAGGTAGGCTATCTGTTATTCTATTAATCGCCTATCATTCTCTCTATAATCCATCATTTTATCTATCATTCTATCATCATTCTTTTTATCTGTCTGCCTATCTATCTATTAATCCAGATATGTAATATGTCTCGGTCATTACTGTCTGCTTCTCCTCATCAGATGTGAGCTCCCTTAGGAAGGAACTTTGTCTTCCTTCTTTAATGCAGCATCTTCCCTTTTAAACAGTCAGTTATGGACACACAGAAGATGTTCAGTCACTATTGGTTGAATAAATGGATAAATACAGTGATCAGTATATTTTTAAAAAGAACTAAGGATGAAAACATGAGAAAGATTAAAAACAACTATTAAAAATCTTCCAAAATATATTCTTATTTTGAAATAAGAAATAAGAAATCTAGACTATAAAAATATCCTCCTTGGAAAAATGTGTTTGTTTTATGAGCAATTTTTATTATTTTTATTTAATTTTTTTGAAGATTATTATTTATTTATTTAAAAGAGAGAGAGAGACTGTGAGAGAGGGAATACAAGCAGGGGGAGTGGCAGAGGAAGAAGCAGGCTTCTTGCTGAGCAGGGAACTTGATGCAGGCTCCATCCCAGAACTCTGGGATCATGACCTGAGCTGAAGGCAGACACTTAATGACTGAGTCACCCTGGTGCCCCCTGGGCAAATTAAAAAAAAAATTTTTTTAATCTTCGGTTTGTCTTCACCATAATGTTCTAATTATTTCCTTCCTTCCTCCCTTTCTTCCTTCTTTCCTTCCTTCCTTCCTTCCTTCTTTTCTCTCTTTCTCTCTCTCTCTCTCTCTCGAAAAATGTGTCTAAGTTTTCAAAGGAATGAAACAAAGACACCAGGGACAGTGTTATAAGGGCAGTTGGCATCTTGGTCAGAAGGCATCTTGATATATTGGCTCTAAAGAAGTAATGGTGCAGCATTCCATGTAATGAAACAAGGTGTAAAAAACATATTCAACCACTAAGTGAGCAGTTGGGGATTTTTTAACATTTTCAATTAGAATCTTTTCATTGTTTCCAACTTCGAAAAAGAACTGTTCTTTCTTATTACTCAATAAAAACAGACACTTAGTGATTTCATCTGGTTCATTTTCCACAATGTAAACTAAACTAAGTGGACCATTTCAGTTTGAACGTTCTTTTCCCAAAGTTACTCTGTAAAATTACTTGGAAAATAAGAAACTATAAATAGATTTCACATGTCTTTGTGTTTAACTTCTTACCTGACTAAAGCATACTATCTTATTGATTAGCAGAATTACTTCTTCACTTTTATTATTTGTTTTCAATCAATTGCAAATATGTTTATAGTGCTAGGAGTTCTTCATAACTGAGCAACAAATATTTACAGAACAGTTACTATGTCCCAAATCCTGTGTAAGATTCTAGAGATACAAATAAAATGTAGTTTGCTTCCCCATAGTATTGATAGTAGAGCCTAGGTATAAGAGGTCAGGAGCATAGACTCTCCTATAGTAAACACTGCCCCTACCTAGCTACATGATCTTGGAAATGGAAATTACTTAAAAATGATTGGATTTTTTTTAGGGGGGAATTACTTGTTTTTTTCATCAGTAGCCTGGGGATAATAATAGCACCTATCTCAGAGTAAATATTTAATACATTATTAGCATTCAATTACTAACAGTGATACTGTAGAAAGTGAGGAAAATTGTTCTAGAAAGGAGACAAAACTTGAGCCAGTTGTATTAGGAGAAAGGCAGAATCCCTTTTAGGGAAAGAACCTATTTTTAGATAGCATATATATGTTATATATAGATGTAGATAGCTTACATAGGAACTATATGAACTAAAAATAGCTTGCTTTTCAAAATAAAACAGTAGAAAGTTTTCCATGAGCTATTGGCAGCTGGTGGAAAGAATGGGAAAGGAAATGAGCAATCATGTCCTAAGCAAGATGGTGGCAGTCAGGGACAGAGGAAACTTTAGTTCATGTACATTTCTTGTTATAAGTTTTGGAAAATCTTTGAAATCTTGAGAAAAATGATACCTAATACATGATCAATGAGATGCCATGTAGTATTCTTACTGTGTAGGTTACTACAAACCTACAAACCCTGCAAACCTATAAACCTCTGGTGAAGAAAACCAGTCTATTGAAAAGTCTCTGGGGCGGGGGGGAGTAAACATTAAGGGCAGATGTTAGTGAACATGAGACATATTTTCTTTTAAGAATTATATATTGGGGCGCCTGGGTGGCTCAGTGGGATAAAGCCTCTGCTTTCGACTCAGGTCATGATCTCAGGGTCCTGGGATTGAGCCCCACATCGGGCTCTCTGCTCCATAGAGAGCCTGCTTCCTTCTCTCTCTCCCTGCCTGCTTCTCTTGCCTACTTGTGGTCTCTGTCAAATAAATAAATAAAGTCTTTAAAAAAAAATAAGAACTATATATTGATGAAAGATAATCCATGGGGACGCCTGGGTGGCTCAGTTGGTTAAGCGGCTGCCTTCGGCTCAGGTCATGATCCCAGCGTCCTGGGATCGAGTCCCACATCGGGCTCCTTGCTCGGCAGGGAGCCTGCTTCTCCCTCTGCCTCTGCCTGCCACTCTG
>PISX010023499.1:0-29655 GCA_004024625.1 Mellivora capensis
TATAACTCTTAAAGGTAGATAAGGTTTCAAAGATAGAGCTGTCTTACCCATAAATCAATTAGAAGAATTGATAGTAACAGTTATATTACTTGCTAACCATACATTCATACTTATGTTCACTTAGCAAATCTAAACCCTAATATACTACTAAAGTTTTCAACATGGTTGGAAACAAAATAAATATATGAATCAATATTTTTCCATTCTAGAAAAAAAGATGAAAGAAACTGAAATAAATATTCCATTTTCAATAGAAAGTAAGATTAAGTAATATTTAGGAATAAATTTAATGACAAAGGCATAATGCTTATGAAGGAAGACTATAAAATTCTAATTAAAGGTCATAAAAGAAGATCTAAATGAATGGAAAGATATGTCATTTCTTTCATGGACAGATTAATATAATAAAAATGTTATTTCTCCAAAAACTACTCATTAATGAAGTTCAATATTTGTTTAACCTATCTTTCCTTATAATTCCAAAGACTTTCAGTTGGACAAAATAATCTTAGAATTTATATGAGACAGTCTAGTTTTCTGGCATTTTTAGTTATCTGACAAGTAGGACAGGTTTATCAGATCAAATTCTTTGACTTTGAACCTTCTCTTTTGAGATAATGTTTCATTGTGAAGTTCCAGTATCTATGTATTTATATAGAATGGCAATCTCTGGCATGTCTGATACAAAGGGCATTTCGTACCTTGGATGGACACTAGTCAGTACAACACCTTCAAAAATTAACCACAAAGTATCCTCAGTAAAAAAAAAGTCTGATTTTCCTCCTCCTCATCTCACACACAATGGGAACTACCTATAGCCCAAGACAGTATTTGAAACACAGGTCTGAACTCAACTGTGTTGTCTAGGTTGCACATGAAAAGTGGTAGTAGATCCTTAAATAAGATATACAGGTTATTTTGCTAGGCAAAAGTATTGGATGAAATACCAAGAGATCTGGGCCTTTTTTAACAGAAGGGAATCTATTTTTATAAGAAAGACATTAAAACATTATTGAAGTATTCTAGTGAAGAGTGTAGTGGCAGAGTTCGGATCTGCCTGGAAATAATTAGTCCTGTCTAAAGCTTATCAATAATTGACAGTGTTGCTGTATTTGGATGACACCATTAACAGAAAATTTTGAAACAGAAGTGCATTTCCTGGCCCTGAATGGCAGCAGGAGGTATTGGGAAGACTCTCAACGAATGTCATCAACTGAAGATACTGTCAAATAAGGAATTCAACCTAGAGAACACTATTGCAAGAATCCTCTGAGAGTTATGGTGTATATTCTTCCTCTTCTTAGAACGAATGTTAGATATGAATTATCTATATATTTCAGTGCATCACAGGTACCATAAAGTCAACAGTTCCAGTGATGAACTCATCATTTACATCACTATCTGTGCTTTTTCCAGTATCCCCAAGTTCATTTAGAAATAATGGAAATAACATTTTCTAGAGCCTGTGAATCATCCTAGGCCTATTTCTTACTCCCACATTCAATCAGTCAACACGTTCTGTCAAATCTGTCTAATTCGCTTATTCATTTCCTTCTGTCTGGAACTCTCTGCCCCCAGATCCATCCGTAGCTGGCTCCTTTTTTATCATCTAAATCCTAAATCAAATGTCCTTCCTCCAAAAGTCTTTGATGACCCTTTAAATTTAAGTAGCCACTCCCACTGTAGCACTTCCTAAAACCTTATTTTAATTTCTTGGTAACACTGATTACTATCACAAATTCTCTTATTTATTATTATTCTTACCTTTCTAAAATTTCTCCATGAAAATAGGAATCCTGCCTATGTTTGTTCATCACTGTATTCTCACTGCCTAGTTTACTGTCCAATTTGTAGTATACATTTAATATGAATGTACTTTTTGAATTTACTCATTATAGAATTCATTCAACAAATACTTATTAAGCCCTTGTTCATCAAGCACTGTGTTATGCATAGGAGACATGAGGGTGGGCAAAACCAAAACCTATCTTTGTACTCATCGAGGTTATATTTAATAAAAGAGACAATCACTGATCAAATAACCACATAAGTCAATGTAAAATTACAACTATGGGTAGTCACTTTCAAATAAGTTCTTCCTTCCCTTTATCTCCATTACTATTGCTTTAATTCAGGTTATTGTTAATCTCATGCCTCAGCTATTAAAATCATCCATTTTCCTTTCTCCACTCTTGCCACACTCCACTCTGTTTTTCCAAAATTGAAGTGCAAATCTTACGTCATTTTCTACTTTGAAATTCTTAATAACTTCAATGACCTTCAAGAAAAAAAAATCCATCCTCTTTAAGATAAAGTCTCTTCATGACCTGCCCTTCAACCGTCTCTCCTTTATCTCATCACCATTTCTTCCCCCTGGTAGCACTCCATGCTCCTGTCATTTTGAATTATACACTCTTATCTCTGGGCTTTGTGTGCATTATTTCATCAGTCTAGTATAGCTTTCTTTACTCTTTGATTAACTAATTTACTTATATTTTATAATTCAATGGATATAAGCTCCTACAGAAATCCTTTTCTGAACCCACTCTGACTGTCCTACCTATCCCTTTTCTATGTTCTCACAGTAAAAAGACAAATTTGAAAGTATATCATATATATAAGATTAATATATATATACACACATGTATATGTGTGTATATATATGCTGTTATACTATAATTGTTGATTCACTTGCTTATTTCCCTCACAGGTCTATGATTTCCTTTATTGCAGAATGTCTTTCATATTTCCTTCTACACTACCTAAAGCAGTTCAATGTGTGTAGTATAAATAGAATGATTGTTGGATGAATGGGTTCATGACAAAATTAAAAATAAAAGCCTAGGATGACACTGAACACAGCTTCAAACATATACTATTAAGAATGTGTGTAAAAAAAATACAATGTTTACAACAGAAGGCTAGTGAAATCCATTTTGGATCTTCCATGTAGCACTCAGTAATTTATTCACTAATTTCATTCCATGTTTGTTGATATTAAGAAAAAACATTACCTATCTAGAGCTATGTATTTGAAGTGTTGGGAGAGAGGGTAGCATGGCAATTACATCATCAGACTGAAGGACGGTTTGCAAGATTTCTACTACTAATGAAATACTGCTTAAAACAAAAGGTATTAACATCCTCTGGTCTTCAGTGAGGAACTTTGTAACCAAAGAAAAGGTGTGATTGCAATCTCTTTGTAAACTAGATACATAGAATACCTGAGGCAATACCATATTATATGTTAGGGAAACTTGAATATTTAGACTAATAAATAACATACAAGGCAGGCTGACACTTACTAATAAATATATGACAATCTTTGCTGTTCATGGGAAGTTGACTATTTTTTCTAGTGAAGAGGAGTATGAGGACACAAAGATAAAATAGTTTTTGAGAATCTTTCAGGATCTATTTGTAACCAGAGTTACGTGCTTTAGTTAGTCATTAGGGACAGAATGAGTAGAGACCAAAATATTAAAACAAGGTAGTTTTAGTTATTCTCCTGAAAACATCCTAGCAGAGAGGAACTGCTTCCACCTTAGCCCCAACAATCCTGCAGAAAACAACTTCCCTTGCCTGAAAAGGATTATCTAAGCACCAGTGCAAGTACTTTCATACCTCCCATGATCCTAGTTGAGATGTCAGTTGAGCACTTACAAAACTTCTGTCCAACATTCAGCAAACACTTTTTAAATACGTGCTCTGTGTCAGGCACTAACTGTCAAAAGGAAGAACTAAGAGTAGCTGATGGGATGGAGACATAGTGAACTTTTTGGAGTCAACACTAATAGCCACTGGATTCGAATAGCCAAGGAGTTAAGGACCTCAAGAGCATCAAAAAATGAGTCACCAAAGAGAGTTCCCTTTATATAAATTTCAGACACAGAGCTACTAAACAAAGTACCTGTTGCTTCAAGAGTGACCTGAAAACCAGCCTGTGACCAAGATAACTTTAGATTCACCAGCAATAATGAGTGAAGATATAGCTCTCTTGAATTACCATCAAGTGGAAAAGAATATTTAGTGAGAGATGGAATGTTTGGAAAGGAAAACTTGGCCTAAATGTACCTCATCCAACTTTTCATCATGAGTATATTTGTCATTGTTAAGATAGCAAATTCTCAAATGGCAAAAGAATGAAATCCAAGTTAAATTCAACAAGATGTTTTTGCTTTAGTTCTATTGTTATTTTTAACCCTCAAATTGGGGAATGAAAGAGCCCAAGTGGATGAGCATTCTAATGGAAAAAGTAGATTTGCTGTGTTTAAAAAAATTTTTTTGAGTCACTGCATCTGAAAAAAAGAAAATAACAGATGGAGAAAATGGAATGTTTTACTTGCTTCCTCTCTATTAAAGCTAAATGTCCTTTATGGAAGATGCAGTTTTCAAGGGAGACAGGGCTGTTATGCCAGACCTGGGACAACTGTAGAGTCTAGACATTATTTAACCTTAAAAAACAACAAAAGAAACAAAAATTTTACCAGTAAAAATAGCTTTATTTGGGATTAACAGGGAATTTCAAGTCAGGACACATAAGCCATGGCAAAACCATAGGCAAGTCCAACAAACAAAGGCAAGGAACATTATCTAATGGAGAAGAAGGAGGAATTTGGAAGGGGTTGTTTTGAGCATGAGTCCACTGGAGAAAAGCCTAAGTCCAGGGGTGATTATGGTGGTCAATTTTTTTAAGAGTTATTTATTTTATTTATTATTTGAGAGAAAGAGAGAGCATGCTCATGGAAGAGAGGCAGAGGGTGAGAATCCTCAAGCAGACTCCCTGATGAGTGTGGAGCTCAACATGGGGCTCCAGCTCCCTCTCATGACCCATGAGATCATGATCTGAGCTGAAACCAAGAGCTGGACATTCAGCCAACTGAGCCACCCGGGTAGTCAGTTTCTTATAGGAGATACAGTGTACATCCTTCCTTCCAGGGAGGAGGGCATTGCAATTGGTGATTTTTTTCCAGTTGATGATTCTTCTGCTGAGGTCTGGTAATTGACAGTTCCTACCATAATTGTTGTTAAGTGGTGGCCCCCTTTATCTCCCCCTCTTTCCTTCCTATCCCATTTTAGTGAAGTTTCCCTTTATCAATTTTCACAAAGTAGAGCAAAAACTGGAGAGATTGTGGAGAACCAGCAATGTATGACACACAGCAGTGGACTAAATATCTGAAAGGTGTATCTTATTCTCCCAAAGTATATTTAATAAATCTTAGAGGTTAGGATCAGATGGCATCCACACTTCTCAGTCATGGACCTTCATTGGTTCTTAGGATTACTCATCATTTTTTCTTTACAAAACTTCTTACTATAATCCTTAAGAAAGTATATATAACCAAGTGTCCCATATAACGAATGCATCAGAACATTCTTTAAAAAATATAGTAAAAAATTTATAAAAATAGTGGTATTATTCAAAGCAAATTTTCTTTTCAATTAGCTTTAGAATTAATTTGTTAGTGCTGAATATCAGTTCTGCATTAGTGCTTCTTTGGTAATTATTGCTTACCATCAAGGCTCCATTAAGTTCCATGTTTGAGATGATGAATGTGTACTTTTATTGGTTATTGCTTGTGATTTAATGAGTTATTCTTAAGATAATAATGTTTTTAGCAATATGTTCATTGTTTTTCCAACATTTGCAAATTGACTAAACCTTGAGGAGTTTATATATATATATATAAACTCAGAGTAGGAATAATAAGTCACATTTTTCTAAGGCCCTTTGGGACACTGGTTTAAAGATTATTTATTTATTTATTTGACACAGAGATCACAAGTAGGCAGAGAGGCAGGCAGAGAGAGGGAGGGGGAAGCAGGCTCCCTGCTAAGCAGAGAGTCTGACGCAGGGCTCGATCCCAGGACCCTGGAAATCATGACCTGAACCGAGGGCAGAGGCTTAACCCACTGAGCCACCCAGGCACCCCTGGGACATTGGTTTAAATAAACTATTTTAGTAAGATGTACATTATAGAGAACTTCACAGAATTACCATATGTTCCAGAAGAATATGCCAGAAGAATTTAGAAATGAAAAAATATTTTTATTTCAGTTCTGATTATGATTTTATATG
This sequence comes from Mellivora capensis, assembly GCA_004024625.1. NCBI lineage: Eukaryota > Metazoa > Chordata > Mammalia > Carnivora > Mustelidae > Mellivora > Mellivora capensis. Next base: position 6,080 of record PISX010023499.1, read on the forward strand.
AGGTCCTTATTTTTCAGTCTCCTCGTAATCTTTTGATATTCTTCCTACCTTGAACCTACTGTGCAGATAGTTAAATCTTTTAACAATTTTTACTTTTTATAGTATGTTTTCCCAAGTTCCCAGTTTAAGGATGGAGTCAGGCACACACATATTTAGGTAAACAGCCACAATATAGTTCTTTTAGAAACACTGATACGGAAAAGTCAGGCTGATTTCCTCAGAGGGTTGTAAAAAGGAATGAATAACACATAAATAAATAATAATATATATATGTGCGTGCATTTGTGTATAAAACACTACAGTGCCATGAGAAATGGTTGGAGCATGGGTTTATCTGTTTTTAAATTTAGAATACAGAACTATTTATTGAAATCAATCTCAAGCACAATCTGAAGTCAAAAACCTTTCAAAATTAATCCTCATGGAAGCAAAAAACACATTTGCATTCCAAAGTATTTATAAAGTGTAAAAGGCAACATCTCGGTAAATAACTCAGTTATTTACTCAACATCTCAGTTAAAACATGGTTTTCAGTGATCCACCGAAGAAAATTTAAGCTAGGTAGTGACATGATTAGATTTGCAACTTTAAATGTTACAGTGAAAGTTATGAAGCAAATGTGAGGAAGATAGAATTGAATAGTCTGTGGACTGAGTGGAAGATCTAGGGCTTATTTCAATTGCCTAGAGATCATGTGAACCAGTTTAAATCAATGACAGTGGAGTGGAGAGGAAAGCCGCAGATACGCTTAGGAGACAGAGTCAAAACACTTTAGTAAATGATTTAATTTGAATTAAGAAAGATTGATGGAAAGAAAAGTCAGGATGACCCACTGGCTGCTAGTTTGGGAGACTTGGTAAATTATTGTGAATAGACAGGTACAAAGAGTTTTGGGAGATATGGGAAGGGTTGGAATGGCAATAGGTAAAAATACTGAGCTTCATTTTGGACTGAGTTTTAGTAAAATGCTCTGGTAATGAGGTCCAACTGATACACAGATGCAAAGATCAGGAGAGAAGTCTAGAATTAAAAGTTTGAGAATCATAACATAAAATTCATGAATAAGCCCGGGGCAATCAATGAAAACTTCTGAATTTCTAGTTGTGGAAGAATGATTAGATTAATCAAGGTGGACCAACATGGCAAAATATATTATAGAGTCATTAAAATTATGTGTTTTTTTTAAATAATAGAAAATGTTCAAAAAATAATATCAAATCAAATAAGCAGAGTGCAAAATTGCTTGTACAGTGAAATCTCAGTTGTGTAAAAATCTCAATTGTGTAACTGGCTAGAAGGAAAAGCATTAGAGTTATAATGGTCATATTAGTGTTAAAGGTTATAGTGATTTCCCCCCCTTTTCTATGTATCTATGTTTTACAACTTTTTTCTATATACTACTTAAAAATCAAATTATGGTAAAGGATGGCTTCCTGGTTAAGGTGAATTTAAAGCACTTTGTAACAGAGGTATGAAGAATTTGTAGCAGAGGTACAAAGGTAAAGAACACAATGTATGCAAGGAACTATAAGCAGTGGAGGGTTATTGAAGCATAACGTGATGACACAAGGTGGTCAGAGAGGAAACTAAATAAAAAGGTATAGTAGCTTTGTGGAGCCTTGTTACGTTGAGATTCTATCCCATGTACTTTGAACAACTACTGAAGAAATATACACAGGGTAGTATATTCATTTGCTGGGCTACTATAACAAAGTATTACAAATAGAGTGTATTGAACATCAGACATTTATTTTCTCACAATTCTGAAAGCTAGCAATCCAAAATCAAAGTTTCAGCAGAATTGGTTTATTCTGAGGTCTCACTTCTTGATTTGTGGATAGCTATCTTTTCCCTATGTCTTCACATGGTTTTCCCTCTGTTAATCTATATCCTAATCACCTCTTCTTATAAAAACACAAGTTATATTGAGTTAAGTTCCACTCTAGTGACCTCATTTTAACTTAATTATATCTTTAAAGACCTTATTTCCAAATATAGTCACTTTCTGAAGTACTGAGGATTAAGATTTCAACAAATGAATCTGGAGGGCAATTCAATTCATAATGGGGTGACATGATTAAATTTCCTTTGGCAACCATGTGGAATATGAATTTCAGGAAGAAGGAATGGATTAACAGGCTGTTGTAATAATCCAGGTAAGAAATCACAATGTTCTGCAGAATTATTAATGTAAATCAGTGAAGGTAAATGACCATTTTAAAAAAATCCAGAGAGGGCAGCTGGTTTAAAGGAGAAACAATGAATTCAATTTGGGAAGATTCAGTTCTCTATCTAGATTACAGTTAAATATAGGAATCTGAAGCTCAAAGAAAATTGGACTGGAAGTCTAGATTTGGGCGTCATTAGTACATATGTTATGGGAGCAGATCCTGTGTATTAAGTGATAAGAGCAATGGACTTAGAAAAACAATGTTTACAGAACAGAGAAAATGAGCTCATGAAGGAGGCATTAACACATGAAATGAAGCAGAAGTGTTCCTTTTGTAGAATTTAAGGAAAAGTTTTAATGAAGGGAATAATTAATAGGCAAAGGAAGTAAAGAGATCCTAAAGAAGATAAAGTCTGAGAAATATTTGTTGGATTTGGAATTAGAAAGATTTTGGGGCTGTGAAACTAACAACAGTTCCTTGAACTTTTATGTGCCAGGCACTGGGCAAAGAGCTGGAAAGCAAGCATTGTATTTCATCTTGAGCTTCACTCAGCAAACTGAGATAAGTGTCACTGTGTCTGTTTTATAGATTAAGAAATGATGACTCAACGAAAAGTCAAATAACTAGTGTCAGGTAAGCAGACAGCAGCAGATGTGGGAGTCAGTTCTAGATTGCTTTCTATGTCCTCAAAACTGTCATGACTAACTACTAAGACAACTAAGAGCTCCCTAAGAGCAAGGCAGTTTCATTAAATCAGAGGGGCAAGAAATCTAGAGCAGTGGGCTGATGACTGAATGCTTGGTGAGGAAGTAAAGTAGACTGCCTTTCTCAGAAGAGGAGAGAGGAAGACAGAGACCAACTCATCTTGCTCTCTGTTGTTTAGTACATTGCTTGACACAAAGTAGCTGCTCAGTAAATTTTAGTTCAGTGCACAAGAAATAAATGTTAACTTGAGCTAGGCACAAATGTATATATGCTATGGGTAGGAGAGTAGGTAGCAGAGCCATAGCTTGCACACACCCCAAGAGTAAGGAGCCAGTAGAGAGAACCACACTGAAGAAGAAAGAGAAGAAAACTTAAGAATCCAGAACCTTCCTAGAAAATGTTGATAGGGTCTGGGATCAAGTACAGAAGTAAGAATTTGACCTGAATAGGTAAAGAAATATATTTTAAGTTGAACAAAAAGAATGGGGTATAGAAATAAATATATAAAGATTTACGATAAACTGCTTCATAATGCAACATCTCCCTCCATATTAAGCTCCCTTATAAAAGAATATCTCACCATTTCTAAGTTATTTGCTTTAAAGTTTTTATATATTTATACATGCAATTCCCTTTGCCTAGAATATCTTCTTTTTCACTGTACGCTAGTCTCCTATTGAAAAATACTCAGATCATAGTTTATCTCTTCATAGTATTTCTTGAATTCCCCAAACAGAATCTTGTCACTCCCTCCTTTTTATAGCTCTTAATACGCACCTTCTGTAGTGACATGGAGGCCAGAGATAAAACACCCTTCCACTTATTTATTAAATTTCTTTGAAATACCTTAGCATATCAATAAAATATTTTGAAATGTTATAAGGTATATTTTAGAGCAAAGGGGTCTCAAAAGTTGAATGAGCACTGTGTATTATACGAGACTGATGAATCACTGACCTCTACCTCTGAAATTAATAATATATTACATGTTAATTAATTGAATTTAAATTTTAAAAATTAAAACAAAAACAAAAAAGTTGTTTAGCTTGCACACAATTTCATTTTATTTAGTTCAACCTTTCATATACAAATAATATCTGTACAAGTTAAATTTTCTTATTTGTCAAATGACTACATTTTATAGTAAAAGTATATTCTTTATTCCTTAAGTTTTAATAAGCTTATGCTGCAAATGACACATAGATTGGAAAAATTTATCCAATGTATTTAAAGAATAAAATGTTACTTGCCATTCTAAAGATGTCTCTATTGATCACCTCTGATGTTTAAAAAATGATTTGTACTTGTGCCCTATCTTTAAAGGCAAATTGTATGCTGTAATACTTTAAGCTTTCAGGTGGTATTGGATTTTAGCTGGTTTAATAGTGGAATGAGAATACTGACTGCTATATTACTATTCTGTTACACAAATTCATTCTTGAGTAATCTATATGCCCTTTGAGAAGGTCAAATGATAAGGCAGAGAGCTCTGAGACAAAACACTAAGATTTAATTGTTTGGAGTCTGACAGCTATCCAGTTGCATATTTCAAATTATCCAAGAAAAATACATGAAGTGCACAATTATCTTCAACTTGAGCTTGAACTTGAGCTACATAGTATTATCTGCATCTAATTTATAAGATACAGGAGAAAATATAAAATATAATACTTTTGTAATATTTGCATATGCTGTTATTTTCCTTATATCATTAAAGTTAAGAATATAGACTTAATAAATATACATTGGGAGAGTTAGTGATGTGAAATAGATATGTCAATTTGTAAATAAACACCTCTTTTAAGTAACTACTTAATATTACACCAAAAAAATAAGTAAATGAAGCTAAAATTCTAACAAAATCTGTAAAACAAAATATCCTCACAAAGAAACTGTGTATGTATTGCCTGTCAATGAAACATGCAGATAGGTAATTTTTATTCAAATAGTTCATGTGCATTCCTAATCTACCTATTGTAAGCCTGGAATTGTTCAACTTTTAGAGCATTTACCAAGTTTTTCTAATATAATTAATAATTATATGGATTTGAGGACTCTATTTCTTGCCTTCTGTCAAAATGCTTTAATATTAAATGCATTATATTCAGTTGTATGTAAAAGTACTATAATATAAAAGTATATTTTTATTTTTTAATTGAAAATATAGAAGTATCTTTAGATGGAGCAAAGAGATATTTATATTGTAGCTAAGGTATTCAGTTATCATTTAATATTATGTATACTATAATTGCATTTATGGAGAAGCTATAATTTGCTTTTTTAAAGCATATCCCATTTTTAAATCATTATGTGTTAGTAAAGCATTTAATTAATTTGAAAAAATGTAGTACATCAAAAATTGTAAATGAAATATGTATAAGTCATTAAGTGAAGTGTCATTAGTGGCTTTTCTGGAAAAAATGGAGAACAAAACTGAGACAGAGTAATAGCATGATTAATTGATTCAGGATGGCTCCTGCTGAAAAATTATGTTCAATAAGTATCTGTCATTATAATTTGTGATCATTTGTCCCTTTATAGTATATCAAATATAATGGATTCAGGTGCACAAGCTGTATAAATGACTGTCATAAAAATGCCATTTTTTAGATTAAAAAGATGGTTACTTTACTGATTTAATTCAAAATAGCCATGGTATATTAATTTGTGCTACTGCTGTGTCTCCAGAGATGCTAAATATTTTGTAAATTATTTTGTTCTAATATGTGCACTTATTTTGCATTCAAGTCAATGATTTTTTCAAATATGCTTCAAGATACAAATTATACGTATTTTTATTAAAACATGCTGGGCAAAATCTGCTGTTTAAATATTTAATTAATAAATTTGGAGGAATGATTGTTTTTTACAACCCAAAACATTCTTCCAGTCAAAATTTGTTTTAGGGGTGCCTGAGTAGCTCAGTGGATTAAGCTGCTGCCTTCGGCTCGGGTCCTGGTCTCCTGGTCCTGGGATCGAGCCCGGCATCGGGCTCTCTGCTCAGCGAGGAGCCTGCTTCCCCCTCTCTCTCCGCCTGCCTCTCTGCGTACTTGTGATCTCTCTCTCTCTGTCAGATAGATAGATAAAAATCTTTTTAAAAAATTTTGTTTTATAAAATGTAGTCTTCTACAGCATGTCGTCCTCCATATGTATCTCTCACTGGTTTTTTTTCAGTGATATTTTCTCATATACGAGCTTTTTTCAAAAACTATACAGATTAAGCTGAATTATTCTATGTGTAATGGGAACTGATATATTTGAGAACAAAAATTTCATGTTACGGTAGCTCAGTTGGTTGAGCATCTGACTTTTTGTTTGGCTTAGGTCCTGATCTTGTGATTGTGATCTCTGGGTTGTGGGGTCATGGGATAGAGCCCCACAGGGCTTCTGCTAGGGAGGGAGTGTGTTTGAGAATTCTCTCTCCCCTTCTCCCTCTGCCCTTCCAACCCCCGCTCTCACTCAAATGTGTTCTCTCTCTCTCTCTCTCGGATGAATGGATAAATCTTAAAAAAAAAAAAAAACTAATAATAATAAAGTCTGTTATATTCAGAGAGAAAAAAAAAAGATGCTGAAATTTGTTGTAAAATGCCAATAGGAGCATTTGTATCCAGCCTTAAAGGGCATGCATCAATAATGCTTGTTATTGAAAAGAGTTAATTTAAATGTGCAGAAATAACCTTGGAAATGAAAGTTTAAGCGGGTTTTTTTTTTTGAGAAAATATCCCTCAATTATCTTTATGTGAACGTTTTGCTTTCTCCTTTCAGGAAGTTTACATGTTTTGAGTTATCTGGTCCAATTCCACTAGTTTAATTTTGTTTCTATCTTACGTAATATTCTTCCTAATCCTAGAGCCGTATCTCCTTACAAAAATCTTGTTTAAAACCAATTTCTATGGAACTGCATTAAAGCAAACAGACATTCCACTTCCCTGTACTGTAGACCAGTTGGTAATTATTTTAGTCACCTTCTGCCTTAGGAGTTCCATCTTTTGGGCATTGAAATTGATTTTTCTCATCTTAGCATCTGAAGATCCAGAGTGTGCCCCTTGCCCAATCGCCTGAGACTATACAGTGAGTGACACCTACACCAGAGGATGTGGAGGCAGCAGCTTTTCGGGCACCAGAAATGGCAGCATCAGGAGCATCAGCACGAATAGACTTTGTAGAGGTAGTTCTCCCCAACTGTATTATTGAAACCAAACATTTTTGGTGTGCTACCTGCTGATGGGGGCTGCCTTCTTACTCCCTAGGTTTATGCAAAATGTTTGGTCTTTGTTAAACTTTAACAATGACATTTCTGACTAATACAGAGAAACTTGATTTTTTTTACAAGTGTGTTCAGTTGCCTTAAATTTCAGTAAATACAAAATTTTATCAGCCTTAGAAAACATTATTAACCACATTTTTATCAAATTTATTTCATTATCTGTAATCTAAAGCTGCTGTCACATATAATTTTTGTATAAGTGTTTTTGAATAGATCAGAATAATTGGTCATTTTAGAAGCCATCCTAATGCTCTAACAAGGAGAACTTTTCTAGTCACTTATCTTCTTCAGAGGCTGAATATGGTTGCCCAATTTTTCTGCCGTACTTCCTAAAAATGTTCCATTGTGAGCTTATTTTGCAAAGTGAAAGATTATTCCCAGATAGCTGCAAGTCAAAATATGAAAAGCCAGTGATTGATTGGTTTTGGTATCCTTTCATTTTATATAATTTAATGTGAAACAGTTAATTTTGTAACTATAAAACACATTTGTTAATTAACCACATTGGCTTTATCTGTACAGTTCAATGACTTATGGCATTTCAATTTGCATGTAAAATGAGTCTTTGTAATGATGTTTTGCAAAGTAAATAATAATCGACATAATGGGTGCATTTACTTTTAACTCTTTAAACATATGACTTAGAAGTAGCGCTAGGTTTCCTATTGAAATTTTGAAGAGTTTGAAATTCAACTTACAGAGGGCTTCATCTTGGTGCAGTACGACATATTCATTCTTCACCCCATCTTAACTTGTTTTTTGGAACAAAGCAAGATACAAAGAATTTATACTCTTTCTATTGTAACTATTGCTTGATTAAATATAATTAGAAAGTTCTTTTCTAAACACATAAGAGCAGGAAACATTGAGCTTAATAGTCCTTCCTTTTTAGTTTTGTTTTTATTCCATTTTGTCATTTAGGAAATTACAAACTCCCATTTTTTTTTTATAAAACCTACCCTACAGAGTTGAAATACACTTCTCTGAATATTTGTATTCTGTTTTAATATATTTTAACTACAGAAAAAATATAAAATAATAAAATTATGTCCTAAAATGCTAGTCCTTTGTTAAAAGCACAAATATGTATGAAAGTATGTTGGGTTTTTTTTTTTAGTTAAAATGATGGGAATGCTGAATTTTTTATGAGTACCTATGAAGATCTGTATGTAAAAATTCATAAATCTACTTAATTGTACAACATTACTTTTAGCTGTGTGTGCCATATGTTAATTGACTTTTGTCATTCTTACATATATTGCCTCTATCTCTAGAAATTGTGTTTTGAGAGGTATGCTGCTATTCTAAGAATACAAAAGTAAATCTCTGAGTCTGCTTTAAAGTAAATTGTGCTATTTTAGCGTAGGTTTATAACAGGTTCTCACCATGTCCTTCAAATGCCATTTTAGAAATTTTTAAAACATTCTGCATGAAAGTAGCTTTAATGATTAAAGAAATACTGCTGTTCTGCCTCTACCATGTTCTGAGGGAGAAACTGGACTTTCCATTGTTAAAATTGTAAAGTCTTATAGAGCTGTGATTAAAGTCTGCAGCAATGTACAGTATTCTGTTGGATAATGATTTTGTTGGCATGATCTTATTGCAGTAAGCCATGTTGAGTTTCTGGTCTTATCATAATTACAGTTGAAAGCTTGTATTTGTAGGATAGAGGAAATTTTCCTTTTTTTTTTAAGATCTTATTTATTTGTTTATTTGACAGATAGAGATCACAAGTTTGCAGAGAGGCAGGCAGAGAGAGAGGAGAAAGCAGGCTCCCTACTGAGCAGAGAGCCCAATGTGGGGCTGGATCCCAGGACCCTGGGATCATGACCCTAGCCGAAGGCAGAGACTTTAACCCACTGAGCCACCCAGGCACCCCAGGAGGAAATTTTCTTAATGAGAAGAAATTTAACAAGTAACTTGAATAACTTGTCAAAACTGGAATAGTTTAAAACTGCATCAGCAAAAGTGATTACAAAAGTAAAAATTTAAACTAATACAACTGAACTTAATACTTGGTCCATTTTTGCCCACTGTTAGTGCTGTTCATCACTGTTGATGTTCCAACAAGTATAGATGATTATAAATTCATTCATGATGTTTATGTTGCTCTAATCTTATCCTAAGAGGAGTCACATACACCAACTTAACAAAAATATTAAATATGTTCATTTTGTAATTAGATAATGTTTAGCCTCAAGATAGGTATCCTTAAACTAGGTAAAATGGTAAAAGGACAACATGTGTTTATAAGCATTTGGAGTTCTTGAAATAATAATAATTTCCTACTGTGCAGTCATTTAAAATATATTGATTATAAATTCATGAGTAGTGGGATATTAATATTAAACCAGAATTTGACTAAAAGTACTTAATTATTATTATTTATTAATTATTAATAATTTATTAATTATTAAAATAATATTAATAATATTAAGTGCTTAAAAGTACTTAATAATAACAACAAAAACATACCCCTTAAGAAGAAGGCAGCACATATATGCTTATCCACTCTCCAGGATACACAGTACAATACAGCTCTTTCCTACCTTGTAAGATAAGTGACACTCCCAGAAACCTGGACCACCATGTAGGCAACAGCCTGAATTGTCCTTCAACCTCTTGACATCTCCTGAAGTGAAGGTCAATTTTTGTGGCTCTTAGGAATACCTCAGAAAATAGGGTACATCTTCCTATTTTCCTGCAAGTTCATTAAGAATTTCATATACTCTCCCATCCTTATTTTTCTGTTTGTATCAAATTCTACTAAGATTTCTGCCATTTTCTATTTTCTTTTTAATCAAGTCAACTTTTTCTGGAGCAAAACAGGCAGATCTCAGTTGTGTCACAAAAAATATGATTTTCATCAATTTTATCAATTTTTAGTCAAAAACGAAAGGTAAAGAAGTTATTCTAGATGTTGTAAGTGTTATTTTATATTGCTTGCTTCTGCCACTAGCAATTAACATAAACTGGATAAAGACAGATAGTTTATATTTATTTACTGGCACAAAAAGCAAATATTAGTAGGGCAAAAGTACAGCAAATGGATGTCATTACAGTAAAAAAATAACACGTTCAGAACAGAAGTGGTTTAGAACAGCCTGCGGATGTACAGACTACACAGTTGCTCAAAATCTCACTGAAGTAAAAATCTGTCATTCCAATAATTGCCTCCTCCTTCTCCCACACACAACTCGCTTTGATTTCAGATGTATGGTACATATGGATATAACATTTGAAACCCAAATTCTTAGTCACCTCTCTGCTTGGGCAAATTTTGGACAGAATACTAACTTCTTAAAAAAGATTTTATTTATTTATTTGAGAGAGAGCACAAGCAGGGGGAGCAGCAGCAGGAGAGGGAGAAGCAGACTCCCCACTGAGCAGGGGGCCCAATGCGGGACTCTATCCCAGGACCCTGGGATCATGACCTGAGCCAAAGGCAGATGATTAACCAACTAAGCCACCCAAGCACCTCAGAGAATAGAAATTTTTAATTCAGTCCCGTTCAGTTAACGTTTATTGAGGACCTACTCTATGCCTCATATTAGACTAATATTAGACTTGGGACTAATATTAGAGATACCAAGTACAGCAGACTCCCTTCTGTTAGGCAGATTACAGTCTAGACAAGCAATGAATTACATACAAGACAGTATATTACATGGGATTATAGAAATGTATGGATTAGAAATAGATTCTTTTGGACAATAAATTGTAATTTAAACAGTGAGCAGTAGGAAAGGGAGTCTTACTTGAAGAGGAATATATCAAGGGATTAAATGTGCAAGTAGTATACATGAAGAAGGAATAGCCATAAGGTAGGTTAAAGTTGGTTACAAAGAGGCTTGTATGGGGGCGCCTGTGTGGCTCAGTGGATTAAAGCCTCTGCCTTTGGCTCAGGTCATGGTCCCGGAGTCCTGATCAAGCCCCGCATCATCGGGCTCTCTGCTCAGCAGGGAGCCTGCTTCCCCCCCAACACACACAGCCCCCCCACCCCCCACCTGCCTCTCTGCCTACTTGTGATCTGTGTCTGTCAAATAAATAAAATCTTAAAAAAAAAAAAAAAGAGGCTTGCATGTCATAGTTAGACTTTATTTTGTGGGCAATGATAACATTTTAATGAAAAAGTTTTAAGCAGAGAAATGGTAATTTAGATTTGTGAATAATGGGATAAACTGTAAGTAAGAATTCACAGGTGGCTTCCCCTATAAGGAAGCAAAGAAAAAAAGCCACTCAGTAGATTCTTTTTTTTTTTAAACAGGCTTATTGAGATATATATTTTATAACATAAAACTCACCCATTTTAAGTATACAATTCAATCATTTTTTAGTAAATGTACAGTTTTGTGATCAGCACAATGCGGTTTTGAACTTTTCCATCACCCCCACCAGAAATCCCTTGTGCTCATTTACAGCCTATCCTCATTTTGATATCAGTTCCCACAGCAGTCCCAAGCAACCACTAACCTGTTTACTGTCTTTATAAATTCCCTTCTCTGAACATTTCATGTAAGTAGAATCATATATGTAGTGTCTTGTGTCTCGCATCTTTCACTTAACATAATGCTTTTGTGATTTCTATCCGATTGTTATGAGACAAACAGAACAGCAGTATGTCACTCCCCAAGAGCCTGGGAATAATGGGAATACAAGGGGTATAAGAAGGAGGTCCTGTGAGCCTGGCCCCTGTGTAGAGGATACAAAGGACAGAGGGACCAAGATGATGAGGACAGGATGGCATGGAAAGACAATTCAGTAAGGGTGGAAGTATCAGAAATGCACAGTAATGTGAAAGTAGAAGAAAACATGTCAAGATATTTTAATAAAATTTGCTGAAGACTTAATCTTGAACTTCTGTTTCCTCCCCATCTTAAAGGTTTGTAACAGGTATTTGTAAACACTGTAAACACTTGTAAATAGGACTTTTGTTGTTAGTATCTATAGATATCACAAGCTTTGTTAGTTTCCTGAGTTAAAAATCACTTCTCTGAAGAATGCAATACCTTAGGAAAAGCCAAGAAATCGTGACAGACTGACATCTGCAGTTAAAGCACAAAAGCTCAAAAGTGAATCTAGAACAAGCTGTATTTTCCTTGGAAAACCACTTGGGACAAATGCGATTGTTACACTGAGATTAGAACTTCAGTTTTTTAGAGAAGGCAAGATTGGTTTCAGAATTCTTGTTCAGTTGGAGAAACATGTAGGCAGCATTATGAGGCCACCCAAGTATTGAGAAAATTAGAAGTTCTTTCTGCAAAGGAAAGGTGGAAAGATAAGTCTTCTGGCACATTCTCTGGGCCTACTTTCCAGCTTTACCTCACTAGCTGAAAAGGGCTGCCATGCTGAACTGGCTATGCTATGGGATTGAACATAAGGCAAGTTTTGGAGTTACTTGTATGGACTACTAATTATCAAATAAAAAAATCACAGGATTATAGTACAGCTAATGAAATAAAAAGACTGAGTGCTGACTGGAATATGCCCACCACTTGGGTGTACCAAGAAGGACAAGCTCAGAAACAAAGAAATAACTCAGTAGGAGAGCCTGACAAAAATATCCAGGTTTAATGTCATGGCTGGCTTCAGGCCAAGAAGCAAGTGAATGAAGCAAGATTGGAATCTCAGAACAAAGTAACACAAACAGTTTTCCAGAGGACCTAAAAAAAAAAAAAAAAAAAAAATCCCTTCCTGGAAACTTCATCTGTGTGTCCCTGGAAGCCAGAAGTACCCCTGCCATACCCCACTGTTGGAGGGAATCTGTGGTACACTGTGGTCTCTGGAGGTGAAGAGTGACTTCTTGGCTCTGGCCAGAGACCCTGTGGACCCATCCCAGATTAAGGAATGGGACTCAATCCTTAAGTCACAGAGTTAGAGTCTCCTGGCTTAGCCCAGAGTGGATGAGGCTAATCCAGAACCCTAAATGTTGTTGGTTTGCTTCTTTTAGAGTAATAAGGAGCATCTACCAACTGCAAAACTCAAACTCTGGTCTTAAAAAGAGAAGAGATCAACTACTAATTCATGTACTTAAATCATAAGAAGTTGATATTCTTTTGTGAAAGGTCCAGAGCTGTTGGACAAATATTTGCATACTCTGGAGTTGGGGAGAGAAAGAGATTCATTAAAATAGAATGAGATAAGATGGACAGTTTTTCTATTTTTTTTCCACTTTGCCCACTTAGCCTCTTCCTCCACCTCTGTTTTCTGAGAGGAGAAAAAGACAACAGTCACTGGAAGATTCTTTCAAAGAAAAGTTATCAGAGGAGAACTATAATCCCCTGTGGGCTTCTGTGGAAGCTGGAGGTGAGGGAACATGACACAGTAGGAGCGCACACTGTGGGATTTTACCCAGCACTTCTTCCCATATATTAGCCTACATATCTATCCTTCCATCCTCTGTACCCCACTTAGATTTTAGTTATTTATTTGTGTCCTTTCCTTCTGTATTTTCTAATTGTTTCTTGAGAACAGGGTTGGCGTTTTAGTCCATCCTCCAGGGTACCCAGCATAGTGGCTTGCAAATGATGTGTAAAGCTAAGAAAGAAGGAAGAAAGGAAGTACCACTTACAAAAAGAAAGAGAGAGGGAATAAGATTACTTCTGTTGGGAGGAAAGGAGGGCAGATTTGAGAACATCCGATCTAGGCTTTAAAGGAAAGTTACATTTCCAATGTTGGCGGGGGGGAAGCAGAGGCTCGCAGTCAGAGGAAATTACATAGAAAAGCCCAATTTATGGAATAAGGAAAGCCGTGGTTTTGCAGATGGTTGAATAAGTCAAAAGGAACAGTGAAATAGAAGTGTAAAGGTACACTGAGGTATTTGGATTTGACTAATTGCTTGCTATTAAAGGATTCTTGACTATGTGAGTAACAAGGAAGAGTTGGTATTTAAGGCAGGAGGTAAAAACTCGAGAAAATACATGGTAATGCAACATCCTATAAATAAGCAATTGGTGTATTTAAACATGGTACAGTACTTATTTTTAAATCTCTTCTGAGCATCTGGCACTTTGATAGACCTGAAGATGCATGAAGTCATCTGCGTTACAACTCAAACTTTGTCTTCCCTTCTAATAAAACATTAACCTACACAAAATTGATTTAGCTTACAAGTGGGCATGTATTCCTTGACAGTGAAGAGAAACTAATATTTACTTAGTGGATATGCAAGACTCTTTACCTACAAACATGATTTCATTAAACCTTGTAACAACTGTGTAAGGTATATGTTCCCACGTTTTTACCAATGGGAAAACTGATGTCACTCTGATAAACCTCCATTCAAACCCAATTCTCTCTCTAGTATTCCATAATATACCATCTTCACCATTTACCTATAGATTATAGTTCTGCCTAAATTATATTTTAGCAACTTCAAATTATGTATGCTGATTTTGCTCATTTGATTGGTTTACCTTCACAGCACTTGATTAAAAATCAAATTATATTAATACTTCTAGTACATTAGAGATATTTGTCACACATGACAATAATTGCTTGTTCTCTTGAAATGTATGTCAAGGTACATTTTGTGTTCAGTGAATTTCATAAGGTTATAAGAGTGCCAGATTATTTGTAATAATGTAAGATGTTCATTGTACCTTTGCTTTATGGCTCAGTGTCCATAGCTATCAGTTTTATCTTTTCAAACTTTTAAAATAAATGTGGTTTCTTTTTTCATTTCCAAAGATACAAGATTGTAAAATTAGCAATACTTCATACAGCTAACATGCATTACATTTTTCAAAGCCTATTGAAAAATGTTTTTAACAATATGTTTTCTGACCTGCACATTAGCCTTGTAAGGAAGGCATAAAAAATATTTCCCTTTCAGCTAATAAAAACTTTAATGTTATTTACTATCATATAAATAATATTCTTTGTGCCACAGGCAATATTCTTTTGTGTCAGCTTATACTATTTATTGATGTATATTAATTTTATATTGTGTTTCCCCTTGAGGACAAATGTTCAGAATTATAATTTTTATTTTAAGTTCATGCTTTGAGAAGGATTTCACACAAACTGGTAAAACTTTGAAATATAAATTGTTTTATACAGTAATTACAATAAAATACAGTTAAGCAGCCAGGATGTTTCTACATAGTAATTAACTGAACAATGTACTTTCAGTATTCCTTGATATGATAAATACAAAAACTATGTAGCTTCTCATATCAAGGCATTTGTTTTTTCATAAAATTTTTAAATTTTCTTCTTTTTTTTAAGATTTTATTTATTTATTTAACAGAGAGATCACAAGTAGGCAGAGAGGCAGGCAGAGAGAGAGGAGGGAGCAGGCTCCCCGCTGAGCAGAGAGTCCAATGTGGGGCTCGATCCCAGGATGCTGGGATCATGACCCAAACCAAAAGCAGAGGCTTTAACCCACTGAACCACCCAGGCGCCCCTTAAGTTTTCTTCTTAATACAAAATTTCGCATACTTGAAAATCAAACCCTTATTTTCTGTGATGCAGATAAGCGGTATGCATTTGCAATTTAGGGAAAAAATCAAGAGAAACAATAAAATTTTAGGGAAAAGCAAAAGAACACCATTCTTATCAGCCTGCTGTGATTAATAGCCTTATGTGGGCACCTTTATTGTAAAGGAAGACTGGGGAAAAAAGAGGATTAAAAAAGAGTAGTAAGTGTGGACCCAGTTTGATGTAGATCTGTAAACTGTCATTGTAATTTCATCATTTACTAATTCTATCAGAAGTGCAAAATTGTACATTCAGTCAACACCAAGCTTAGGGGACAGGATAGGAAATCAGTGTATTTAACATTAGTGACAGAAAACTCAAGAAAAGAATGAAAATTGAATTCAGGGAAAACTTGTCCAACATTTGTTAAGAATTTACAATATGGTGAGAGATATACCATGTGTTGAGAATTTCAGAAATATATTTGGTCCTCTCAATGAGTTCTTGATTCTCTGAAAGAGATATTCTAAGCCAAACAAAAGTCATGTGCAAAAGCAGAAAGATGAGAGAGAAACTGATGAATTATGTAAAGGACAAGGAGATTCATTTGGGTGGGATGCATTAGCTTGTGCATTTCAAGAGATGAGATTGAGATGAGATTTGAAAAGTAGAAGAGAGCTTATTCAAAGATGTCTTTGTATGCCTGTGGATGAATAAGATCCATAAAGGAAATATGCTCAAGTCAGTCAACTTTGCAAGGAATTATACCCCTTTTAATTTTACCAGAATCTTAACTTTCATACATAATGTAATTGCTAATAATTATTGAATTTTAAATACTTTACATATGCTAACTCATACAGCCCCCTCATTAACTCTTTAAAATAGGTATTATTGTTGTCCCTATTATAAATAAGGAAACTGAAACAGAAGGAAAAAACTTGCCCCATGTCACAATGCTGATAAGGTGAGGGGGAAGGATTTGAACCCTGGCAGCCTGAATCAGAAGCTTGGCACAGCTTAGTAGAATCCACCCAAAGTAGACTTAAGTTTTGAAGATATGTGATGATGTATTTTTTAGAGGTTTGAATATATATTGAATTCAGGAAGATTTTGCTAATACTGGTTAGTAAAATACCCAAATCTCCTTTACAAAAATTTCATTTAAATATAATTAGCATCCAATAAACTGTGCATACTTAAAATGCCCACCTTGATAAGTTTTGAAATATATACACCAGTGGAAGCATCACCGTAATCAAGATAATGAACATGTCCATCACCCTCAAAAGTCCTCCTGACACTGCTCACTGATTCCCCACGTGGACAAATACTATTCTGCTTTCTTTCACTACAGATTAGTTTGAATTTTCCAGAATTTTGTATAAATGCAATCATAGAATATATTCTATTTTGTCTGGCTTCCTTTGGGAGCATAGTTATTTTATTTGTCCATATTGTAATGTTTATCAATTTTTATTGCTGATAGTATTTCTTTGTATAAATATACTGTGCTCTATTTCTTCACCTCTCTAGGGATATATGAATTGTTTTCCTGCAGCTTTTGACTATCACAAGTAGGCTGCTGTGAATAGTCTGTACAAGTCTCTGTAGGAATGTTTAGAAAAAGAAGTTGGGCACAAGGAATATAGAATATATGTTTTCATTTATGTAGAATACAACATGAGACAAAACCAGGCTATGCTATCAGAAATTGTGATAGTGGTTATCTTTGGGGAGGTAAGGTGGTGACTAAAAGAGTGGGTGGATGAGAGGGACTGCTTTTGGACTCTAGAATATTTTGTTTCTTCATCCTGATACTGATTACATGGGCAATAATTTCACTGTATAAAAATTTAGTAAGTATTATACTTTGGATATGTATTTTTCTATAGGTATCTTGTACTTGGATTAAAAGTTAAAAGTGATGTTAATGAAATAGTTTGGTTTAGTCCAGAAGATTTTCTATATGTTGTTAGGCATGCCTGTTTTTGTCTTTTTTTTTTTTAATTTCATAGCCTTCTCTACTATTCCAGTTATATACTCTAGTACATCCTATACCATTATCTTTATTCCTTTTACTGTCATTTCTTGTTTTACTATTTTTCTTGTTACGCTATAAACTTCCTGGGGGAAAAAGATAACGTCTACCTTTCTCACTTTCATTTCCTCACAAGGTGCTTGGAACATGGTGGATAGATATCCACTGAATACTGGGATAAGTGGTTGTTTATGCGCCTGCTCAAAGTTTAGCATCTGAGTTTTCATTATCTGGCTTCTACTAAAAGCTTTGCTTCCCTTATGATCTACTAATTACTGATTTGATTCTGTGATACTGAAAATTTTTCTTTCTTCCTAACTTCATTCAACTCTTTTTTAGCATCCATTTTTCAAAATAATAATATCTCCTATTATTGTTCACTGTGGGCTCTAAACACTTTATATCTACTAACTTATTCAGGATGCACAACTCAAACAATACAGGTATTCACATGGTTTCCATTTCACAAACAGGGAAACTGAGGCACCAAAAAGATAAATATCCTGCCGAAGATCACAGAGCTTATGGTTGATTCCAGTCTAACTCCAGACTCTTGTTTTTATTCAGTATAGACTTCTGTATTTATATATGTTACTTTATGTCATTACATTTCCTCATTTTTTTCTGAACTTTGATAAAATGTTAGTTCTTCAGACTGGCTTTCTTTGAACACTTTATTACAAAATAGCAGCCCTCCAAATATTCTCACTCATTCTCATCATGCTGTATTTTCCTCATAGCACTTACCACCCCACGATATTTCATAGATTTGTATTTATTTCCTCTTTATACATCTCTCTCCACTAAAATGGTAGCTCGGTGAGGGCAGAGATTTTATCTGTTTTACTTTGTTATATTCTTTTGTCCTCGAATAAGATCTAATACATAGTAGATACTTACTAAATATTTGTTGAATGGATGAATAAATGCTTCATAGAATCAGCCTACGCTGAGCCACTGTGGTACTATAGGAATGGCAAAGAGTTTTTAAAATCCCTTTTAGCAAAGTCACTTTCTGCTTAGAATAGAGACCGAAAAAGATCTCTGTTAGACAAAAGTACGGACACCAATACACATTCCATTCTATGTTCTATATTCAATTGGACATGCCCTGGAAATCTTAACTCAAGAGCATTTCTGGACATTCTAGTGTCATGTAAATTTTTATTCTCAAAGAAACTTTGTTATGGCAAAGGGGAACCAAAGAGTTTTTATATGACACATCATATGACTTGCATTTAAAAAAAATATATCGGTGATTTCTGTGTGGGGATTGGATTATGGAGACCACAATAGAAGACATGATAACCAGTTAATGAAGCCATGGAAATAAGCTATGGGCAAACAGTTGTGAACCACAGCTATAATGGTAACTATATGAATGAGAAGAAATAGATTTTAGAGACAGAATCCATAGCCTTGGTTAATAATTAGTCAGGGGTTTCTGATTTCCATAGTATCAACTACATAAACAGAAATAGAGGGGGTCTGGGAATATGACTAGTTTTGTGTCCAGTACGATAAACCGTAAACTCGGGTTGTATATTTAATGGTGCTGTTCAGTAAATTTAAAAAAAAAAAAAAAAAAGTGTTGACCTGGAACTTAGAAGAGCATCTGTGACAGGAGAGTTCTATTTCAGTCCTCAAATGCATGCAGTTGCCCATGCTGGTCCTCAAATGCATGCAGTTGCCCATGCTGGTCCTCTGCCAGCCCAGAGTGCTGTCCTGGGCTGCTGCACCAGCGGCCTGCCACCTCTGTTGCTGTCACCTCTGTTGCCGCTGCTGCTGCTGCTGCTGCTGCCCCACCATAATGTTATCCACAGGCTGCTACTGTGGAGTAGCCCATGTGTCTGACTTGCCTACCCCAGGGGTCCAATGCACTGATGCCAAAGAGGCTTGAAAACCAGCTTAGAGGCTTCCAGAAGGGATTTTAATAACCAGCAGGCGAAGACCACCAAATGAACTCCTCACCAACCTTAGGGATATTAATTGCTGTAGCAAGAGTGGCAGCACACCATGGAGAACCATGGAGCATGTGAGCGAGAGGGAGTTAGAAAAAGCTGGGTAGGTGATTTTGGAGAAGAATCAAGAACATGGTTGTCGGGCGCCTGGGTGGCTCAGTGGGTTAAGCCTCTGCCTTCAGCTCAGGTCATGATCTCAGGGTCCTGGGATAGAGTCCCACATCGGGTTCTCTGCTCGGCAGGGAGCCTGCTTCCTCCTCTCTCCTCTCTCTCTGCCTACTTGTGATCTCTACCTGTCAAATAAATTAAAAAAAAAAAAAAAAGAACATGGTTGTCTTTTCTGGTTTAGGAATTCTCTAAAATTGGGACATTTGGTTATTGGAGATTTTAGTATTTTTACCCTGTGAGACCAGGGGAATGAAGAGTTTCTGGAGCTGCTTTTGGAGAAGTAGTAGTCTTTGCTTTTGTCTTTATTCAGATATGATTTTGTAGTTGTCTTGTTTTTGCTTTATTCCATCATGACCATAAAGAGCCCTCCACTGAAGTTGATATTTCACGAAATTGTTTGTGATCAGTAGGGAAATAACATGGCCTGTGGGTAGTAACCCAGCTAGCTACCAGCTGTCAGCTGCCAGGGCTGCCTTCTTTCTCAGTAGGTAAGCTTTGCCTCCTACCAGGACTCTTCAAGCAGCAATTACCAAAACACTAGAGGCTGGGCTGCCAATTAAAAAATTACTCAAGCCTACAATTTCCAACTATTAGGTATTGTATTAGTCAGCTTGCACTGCCGTAACAAAATATCTTAGACCGGGTGCCCTATATAGCAGGAATTTATTTCTCATGGTACTGGAAGCTGGGAGGTCCGAGACCAAGGTGCTGGCTGTTTTTCCCAGAGAGGGCCCTCCTCCAGACTCCCAGGTGCCTCCTTCTTGCTGTGTCCCCACAGAGCAGAGAGAGGGAGAGCTCTGACAGATTCTACCTACTATTTTGCTGATGTTCTAGGACAAATTTCTTTACACAGATTTTTTTAAGTTTACTTCCTTTTTATTTGAATATAATTCATGTTTATAATAAACTCTTTTTCTTCAGTTTTATTCCAGTCGTATTGAGATATAATTGGCATTCATCACTGTGTGAGTTTAAGGTATCTGAAATAATGGTTTGACTTAAATCTATCATGAAATGATTATCACAATGAGTTTAGTTAGCGTGTATCATCTAATATGGAAGCAATAAAAAGAAGGAGAAAAAAATAGAAAACTCTTTTCCCAGGTAATGAGAACTTTTAGGATTTACTCCCTTAACAACTTACATATATACCAGAGAGCACTATTAACTAAAGTCATCATATTGCATTACATCCCTTACATAGACTTGTAAAGATTATTTTCTATTGGTTGGCTTCCCATGAGCTACCTCGTATGGGATACATACAAACCAAAAGCTTTGGGTTTCTTGTTTGTGATCTATAAAAATTATGACAGTCTTTAATAACAATAATCTTTAAAGAAGTGAAATCATAACAAACACTTTCTTTAAAAATTCTTCTTTGTATAATGCAGTTATTCCCAAATGCATTTTTTGTAATCTGAGGATTACATTAAAAGGACCAAGTTGAGTCTCATGACATACAAAGCAAAATCTAACAGAGAATGGCTCCATTAGAAAACCTGGCTCTTAGAATGCCATAAAAGGCTTATTTCGGCTGTAGATTATATGTATAAATTACAAAGGCAACGTGATGTCAAATTACAAGGTAGAGGTTTGGTAACCAACACCCCAGGTGTTGAAAATCTTCGTATAGCTTTTGATTGTCCAAAAACTTACCTCCAAATAGCCTACGTTCACTGGAAGCCTTACCAGTAGCATAAACAGTGAGTTAACATGTACTTTGTGCATACATTACAATAAAGTAAGTCGTAGAGGAGAAAATGTTATTCAGAAAATCGTGAGAGAAAATACATTTACATTGCTGCCCTGTATATATAGAAAAAAAAGTCCACACATAAGTACGACAGCACAGTTCAAACCCATGTCGGTCAAAGGTCATCCGTATGAGTGAATTGCTCTTGAGAAAGAACTTTCTGTCTCTTCTTTGGGCATTGGTTCAGAAAACAAAGAGCTCCTTTGATCCCCTCCATGTTACAAAGAATTTTATTGAGAAGATACTTTGCTATTTCAGAACACATCTAATACTTCAAACACCTAGGTTGATACTGACTGATACTAGCATTATCTTCTTTTCTTGGAATATCCTTTCTGCCTTCTTCATCTGGCGAACTCTTCTTTTAAACCCCAATTCTGGCATTACCTGACATGAGGTTATCTCTAGCTTGGGCTCTGAATTATAAGTCCCCATAGCATTCTCACATCTTCTGGGTAGCATGAATCCAAGGCTTAGTAAATTAGTATATTAATTTCATAATCATTTAACTTCTGAATTTTCTGAGAGAATGTAATCTCCATCAGGGCAGTGATTGTGTTTGTTAATCTTCAGATCACTCTCACACACATAATAAAAACACAGTATTTATTATTATTATTGTTAATAATAATGTAACTAATTATAACTAATAGTATAACTAATAATGTAGCTTATAATAACATAACTAATGTAAATAATTATAACCTTTAATGATCATTCCTTTGGGTTGTGAGGTACATGAAGCAACAATCCCATCATAGCTCTAGGCCTCAGCCTAATATCTGATATGTGCTCAGTAGATATTTGTTATTAAAGAAAGAATTATTTGCTTAATGAATTTAAAAGCTTAATTTACAGAACATTTGTAAAGTGAAATATCAGTGTAGTACAAAAGTAAAGAGTTGGAGCGCCTGGGTGGCTCAGTGGGTTAAAGCCTCTGCCCTCGGCTCAGGTCATGATCCCAGGGTCCTGGGATCTAGACCCGCATTGGGCTCTCTGCTCAGCAGGGAGCCTGCTTCCTCCTCTCTCTCTCTGCCTGCCTCTCTACCTATTTGTGATCTCTGTCCGTCAAATAAATAAATAAAATCTTAAAAAAAAAAGTAAAGAGTTTAGATAATAAACTTACTTTCTCTACAATGATAAGAATGCTATGAAGAATTAGGCCTTTCTTCTTCTTTGGACAATTACTAAGTGTTTTATCATGTTAAAGAAAAGTTAATCTTTCCTCAATAAAATTCAGGTTCAGAAATATAATTGTTATTGAGAGTATGTGGAGAAGCAATGGCTGAACTTATGACTATTTCAAAGCAAGATTTAGATTTACTTTAGATAAGTATAATTAACCAAAAGAAGTAATGCAGTTAGACTTAAGTGTCTTTTACAGTTCTTTGATTGAAATGAGTTTCCATTCTGAGGCACATTTCACTGGTCTCATTTAGAAGAGATTTCTTACCCATTGTTATTTCTAGTGTGTAGTCCATTATTTCTGATAGTTATTCTATTATACTTTCTTTCACAACTTCTAAGTGCTGACTGTTATAATCATATTTTAGCGTGATCTGTATGTCAAATTATACCCATGGGGGGGGGGAAATTAGTCCTGGTGAAGGCCAACCAGAAAGTCATCCTACGTGAAATTTGTTCTCAAATTCCTATTTTAAGTTTACTATGCAGCTGAAAGCATGCATCATTCCAATTATTAAATAAAATTTGATTTTACTTCTTTGTATTGACAGACTCTACCAAAAAATACAGCACTAATACGGGTTTTACCATTCACATGCTTAGGGAAGACTCTCTAGCAATAACTTTACAAAGAAGAAATATCTAGTTGAGTCTGAGGCACATATTATTTTAAAGAGCAAGTGAACTTAGAGAAAATTATTTATGGAGTAATTTTCATTGAAGATATAATAAATATAAAAAAGAAGAGGAATACGGACTAGAAAAATATTAACATCTTTACCTGAGTCCTGAAACTTTAAAGTAATAAAAAGTGAAAGAAAATAATATATGTAGAATCACAGTCATGGCTTCTGAAAGGCAGAAATTATAAACATCAGACATCACACAAAAATACACAGAA
>PISX010023500.1:0-29654 GCA_004024625.1 Mellivora capensis
CAGGAAACAACGTGTGTTGGAGAGGATGTGGAGAAAGGGGAACCCTCTTACACTGTTGGTGGGAATGCAAGTTGGTGCAGCCACTCTGGAGAACAGTGTGGAGATTCCTCAAGAAGTTAAAAATAGAGCTTCCCTATGACCCTGCAATTGCACTACTGGGTATTTACCCCAAAGATACAGATGTGGTGAAAAGAAGGACTATCTGTACCCCAATGTTTATAGCAGCAATGGCCACGGTCGCCAAACTGTGGAAAGAACCAAGATGCCCTTCAACGAATGAATGCATAAGGAAGATGTGGTCCATATACACTATGGAGTATTATGCCTCCATCAGAAAGGATGAATACCCGACTTTTGTAGCAACATGGACGGGACTGGAAGAGATTATGCTGAGTGAAATAAGTCAAGCAGAGAGCGTCAATTATCATATGGTTTCACTTATTTGTAGAGTATAGCAAATAACATGGAGGACATGGGGAGATGGAGAGGAGAAGGGAGTTGAGGGAAATTGGAGGGGGAGGTGAACCATGAGAGACTATGGACTCTGAAAAACAACCTGAGGGCTTTGAAGGGGCGGGGGGTGGGAGGTTGGGGGAGCCAGGTGGTGGGTATTATGGAGGGCATGCATTGCATGGAGCACTGGGTGTGGTGCAAAAACTATGAATTCTGTTATGCTGAAAAGGAATGAAATTAAAAAAAAGAGAAAAAAAATCGCCACCAGTTCTCAAATAAGTTTGTATTCCTTCCTTTCTTTTCAAGAACACAGTCATATTTTTGGGTGAACTTTACCAAAAGGACCTCCTTTACTCATCTCTAGGGGAAGAATTTTGTAAAAGACCTATCAGATGTTGGGGCACGTGCACACAAATGTTTATAGCAGCAATGTCTACAATAGCCAAACTATGGAAAGAACCTAGATGTCCATCAACAGATGAATGGATAAAGAAGATGTGGTATATATACACAATGAAATACTATGCAGCCATCAAAAGAAATGAAATCTTGCCATTTGCAACGATGTGGATGGAACTAGAGGGTATCATGCTTAGTGAAATAAGTCAATCAGAGAAAGACAACTATCATATGATCTCCCTGATATGAGGAAGTGGAGATGCAACATGGGGGTTTTTGGGGGTAGGAAAAGAATAAAAGAAACAAGATGGGATCGGGAGGGAGACAAACCATAAGTGACTCTTAATCTCACAAAACAAACTTAGGGTTGCTGGGGGGCGGGGGTTTGGGAGAGGGGAGTGGGGTAATGGACATTGGGGAGGGTATGTGCTATGGTTAGTGCTGTGAACTGTGTAAACCTGGCAATTCACAAACATGTACCCCTGGGGATAAAAATACATTATATGTTTATAAAAAAATAAAAATTTTTAAAAAAGATATGGTACATATATACAATAGAATATTATTCACTCATCAGAAAGGATGAATACCCACCATTTGCATTGACATGGATGGAACTGGGTGGATTATGCTAAGTGAAATAAGTCAAGCAGAGAAAGATAATTATCATACGGTTTCACCCATATGTGGAACATAAGCAATAGCAGGAAGGACCACAGGGGAAGGGAGGGAAATCTGAAGGGAGAGAAATCAGAGAGGGAGACCAACCATGAGAGACTATGGAGTCTGGGAAACAAACTGAGGGTTTCTGAGGGGAAGGGGTGTAGGGGATGGGTTGTGATGAGTATTAAGGAAGGAATGTGTTGTGATGAGCACTGGGAGTTATTATGCAACTAATGAATCATTGAACACTACATCAAAAAGTAATGCTGTACTATACAGTGGCTAAAAAAATAACTCCCCTTTTATGCATTTCATCCAATCCTCACTTTGGCAAGTACCAATCTATTCTCTGTATCTATGAGTTTGGTGTTATTTTTTTTTAAGATTCCACATTTAAGTGAGATCATACGGTATTTGTCTTTCTGACTTATTTCACTTAGCAAAATGCCCTCTAGGTCCACTCATGTTGTTGCAAATGGTAAGATTTTATTTTTTATTGCTGAATAATATTCCATTATTATATACATCACATTTTCTTATCCATTCATCTGTCCATGGATATTTCAGTTGTTTCCATATCTTGACTATTGTAAATAACACGGTGGTGCAATTTGGTGCATAGTTTTTTTTAACTAGGTAAAATTTTATTATTAGATATGCATACATAAATTGGTGCATAGATTTTTTCAAATTAGTGTTTTCATATTCCTTGGACAAGTACCCAGAAGTGTATTCACATATTTATTTTTGCTTTTGTTTCCTTTGTTTATGGTATCAAATACAAAAATATCACAGCCAAGACAAATACCAAATATCGTACTGCTCATGTTATCTTCTAGGAGTTTTATGGTTTCAGGTCTTATGTTCAAATCATTAATCTATTTTGAGTTAATTTTTTGTGAGTGGTGTAAAATAGTGGTCTGATTTCACTATTTCTCATGTGGTCGTCCAGTTTTCCCAACACCATTTATTGAAGAGACTGTCTTTTCCCCATTGTATATTCTTGGCTTTTTCATAAATAAATTGACCATATATGAATGGGTTTATTTCTGGGTTCTATATTCTATTCCATTCACCTATGAGTCTGTTCTTCTGCCAGTAGCATACTGTTTTGATTACTATATATTTGTAATATAGTTTGAAATCAGGGAGCATGATGACTCCAACTTCCTTTACCTTTCTGAAGATGCTGTGGCTATTTGGGGGTCTTTTATGGTTCCATACAAATTTTGGGATTACTTGTTCTTGTTCTGTGAAAAATGCCATTGAAATTTTGATGGAGATTGCATTAAATCTATAAATCTATAGATTTATGGATTGGGCAGTATGGACATTTTAACAATATTAATTTTTCCATTCCATGAGCACAGAATATTTTTCCATTTATTTGTTTCTTCTTCATTTTTATATTTTCTATCTCTTTGTTGAAGTTCTCACTGTGTTCATCCATTCTTCTCCTGAGCTTGGTGAGTATCTTTATAGCCATTATATTGAACTTTTAAAAAAATATTTTGTTTATTTATTTGAAAGAGAGAGAGAGCACAACATGAGCAGAGGGAGGGCAGAGGAAGAAGTAGACTCCCCACTGAGCAGGGAGCCCGACATGGGCCTCAATTCCAGGACCCTGGATCAAGACCTGAGCTGACAGCAGATGCTTAACTGACTTAACCACCCAAGTACCCCTATTTTGAACTCTATCAGGTAAATAACCCTCCTATATTGCATTAAGTACTTTTTTATGAGATGTTATCTTGTGTTTTTTTAAGATTTTATTTATTTATTTGAGAGAAAGTGTGTGAGAGAGAGCACGAGTGGGGTGAGGGGCAGAAGGTAAAACAGACAATGAGCAGGGAGCCCCATGTGGGACTTGATCCCAGGACTCTGGGATCATGACCTGAGCCAAGGACAGATGTTTAAACAACCGACTGAGACACCCAGGCACCCCTGAGGTGTTATCTTGTTCTTTTATTTAGAATATATTTTTCTGGGTTTTTTTTTTTTCATTTTCCTCCACTCTCTGCATTGATTTCTATCAATTAAATAGCTACCTCTCTCAGCCTAGAAGGTGTGGCCTCGTGTAGGGGCTGGACCTTATTATTCACTCCTGCCTTAGCTCTTGGTTGTCTCTCAAATTTTTGTGATTGTCTGAAGAGCCTATTTTATTTCTAGTGACTCCCAGTAATTGAGGGTGTGCCAAAACATGTCAGTGTCCCAAAGGGGAGGATTGCAATCAGCACCTAATTCAGGTGATTAGAAGCCAGGTCCTTAAACAGCTTTTAAATTATGCAAATACATATAGTACTGTGGGACTGCAGATATATGTTCCACTGGCCACCAGAGCTGGGAGACTTAGACGTGTTCCCTGTATGGCAGTTGCAAATATTGGTGTGCTAGTGAAGTGTGCAAGCTCCTTTTTGGGTGGTACTGGCAATATGGAGCAAATCAGAGGGAGAGTGCAAATGACACCCACTGGCTTTCATCCTCAGAGAGCATCTTAGTAGGCTCCTAGATGTATGTTGAACCAGAAGCCTGCCCTTCAGGCTGAAACTCCTGGACAAACAAATAGGCCTGTTTTCAGCCTGCTGTTTTGTGTGCCCTGTTTATGGTAGTTGGCCAGGAACCCTCTCTCCATTTGTTATAGTCCCATAGGACCCAGGAATGAAAGCCTTGCTGGCCAGCAGAGCCAGGCAATAAAGGGGGATCACCTGGGCAGCAGCTGCAAACAAACAAACAAACAAACAAACAAAAAACTAAAAAACCCCAGGCATACCAGATGCATGTAAAATTTCCCCTCTTGGAGATACTGGCACTTTGGAGTGTGGCAGAGGGAGAGCACAAAGATGGTGTCTATCCTAGGTCTCTAAAAAGTATGACAGTGGACATTTAGATGTGTTTTTAATTAGAAGCTTGCCCTTCAGGCCATAATTATGAAGATATGCTAAAAGTCTTCTTCTACAGTAACACTGGATTCCTCAGATTGTTACCCCTTTCTGAATCCTGGGCATGGTAGCTAGGTAAGAACTCTTTCTCCACTGGTTACAGTTCTTGGGACCTACACTCACTGACCACTAGATCCATGTGATCTAGAGGTGTTCCTTGGGGACAGCTGCAAAAATTTGAATGCCTGATTAGGGCACAAGCTCCTTTTCAGGAGAAACTGGAAGCAAGGTAGAGGGACCCAGAGTCTTCTAAAAAGAAGCTCATACTTTAGTTTTTTCTTGTCCTGAATAGTTTGAGCACTATTTTGATGGGCGCATCTAAAAGCTAAAGTCTGGGGGCACCTGGGTGGCTCAGTGGATTGAAGCCTCTGCTTTCAGCTCGGGTCATGATCCTGGGGTCCTAGGATCGAGTCCCTCATCGGGCTCGCTCCTCAGTGGGGAACCTGCTTCTCCCTCTCTCTCTCTGCCTGCCTCTCTACCTACTTGTGATCCCTGTCTGTCAAATAAATAAATAAAATCTTAAAAAAAGCTAAAGTCTAAATCAGAGTTTCTTGACATTGATACTATTGATATTTTGGACCAGATAGTTGTTTTGCACTCTCTTGTGCTTTATAGGAGGTTTAGTAGAATCCCAGACCTCTACTTACTACAAGCCCATAGCACACCCTCTCTCCCCAAGTTGTAACAATCAAAAATGTCTCCAGATATTGTCAAATGTTTCCTGTGCAAAATCACCCCCAGTTAAGAACTACTGGTTTAGAAGCATGGTAGTACTGTAGTTAAGAATATGATTTTTGCAAAATTATGTATGAATCAAGACTCTTTTTGCTTCCTGGCTGCATGACCTTGAGCAAATGACTTCATTTTTCTGAACCTTACTTTTCTCAGCTGTAAATGGGGACAATGAGGCCTAGTTTAGGGTTGTTGTAAGGATTAAATGAGACCATGTACACAAAACACTCAATACATTGTGGCAATAGTAATATGTCAATATTATCAACCATTATTAATTAACAAAGATTATAAGTTCCCAGGAAATAGTGAATAAGTAAGGGAGAAGCTTTCTTAAGGATAGACTCAACATATTTTTTTAAATTGCCTGTACTGTCATAATATAGTTCAGCTTTTCCCATTTGGTAGTAGACCTCACCAGTTAAGAACCATTAAAGATGAGAGTCAAATGTTTCTCTCCAAGAGTCCATAACCATATCTGGAAAGGCAAGATACTGAGCTCTATACTATGTAAGCTGCATAATCTATTTGGGGGTAAGGGTCTCTGAGATTTCTATCTATGTGTAGGCACATAGCTTAACTCCACCCCTTCTCTAGAAGTCAAGTTCTCTAATTATCAAGGAGATGAGAAGACTTACCGTAGAATTACACCAGAGACATCGGAAATCTTGAAGTCTTTGGTAACTGCCACAGTTCTCATGACATACTGCACACTGAGAACTGACAGATATGTTTCCTTCTACCCACTGATGAGGCATAGTCTTCTGAAAGTTAAAAAAAAGATAAGAGGTAAAAGTTAGAGATATAAGGAGAGAAAGGGCCAACTGGAGTAACTATACTACCCCATGGAGGACATTAAGTAATCTCAACAATGTTCTTCATGGTCCTGCCCTGCTCACTCCAATGCTAGCGAGTGAAGCTGGAAGTAGGGGGTTTTCATTCTTCTAGATTGGTTGGATTTTAAGCCTAGGGAGGAAGTCTACTTGGGTTGCATGGAGACAGGAAGAAGTCTTCCTTCCCCTGTGTATCCTGGCTAAATGTGAGATGGGAAAGATTGGCTGTAGGCTGGTACTCACTACTTCATCAGCAGGCATGAAGAGGTCATCAGTGATAGACAAAGTATTCCATTTGCAGTCTTTGCTTGCTCTCAAAGCACATAATTTGTGAGACTTCACTTTGCACACTA
This sequence comes from Mellivora capensis, assembly GCA_004024625.1. Lineage (NCBI taxonomy): Eukaryota > Metazoa > Chordata > Mammalia > Carnivora > Mustelidae > Mellivora > Mellivora capensis. The sequence continues at coordinate 6,373 of PISX010023500.1, forward strand.
TGAAAAAAGGAAGAAAGAAGGTGGATGTGAATCTGGTGACAATCAAGATTCTAAGGCTCTTCCCTAAGCTTCTCTGAAAGTTAGAACTTAGATGCATCTAAATAGTTCTGACCCACCTCCAAAGGCCTATTTCTCCTATTATCTAGTTCCTTTTTATTCTTACTGGCTAAATTACCTACTGTATGACTTGAATGGAAACTGAGGCAAGAATGAGGTGATTTCTGTTATTCCAACTGTTGTAACAATGTTGTCCAATTCTCTCAGACCCAACCCTCCATTAATTCATGAAAATTTCCTCTCATGTCAACTTCTTCCCATCTCTCTTCTTCTGTCTGTTAAGTATCAGAATTAACCTTACATTAGAGTCAATAACCTAGTATGAATCAATGACATTAAAGCCACATGAGCACCTTCACCCCTATCTCCACCCACTGGGCTTCATTTCCTAAAGTAATCAGAAAGGTACCTTCACAGATGATAACATTTCTAGATAAGGCAGGAATGCTCTCCCGACAGACATTGCAGTGCTGGGTATGGGAGCTGTGACTGAAGTACCAATAGTGCATTCCAGTAAGGAAAGGGTTGTTTTCTGCTGCAGGTATCTAAAATAAATCAAAGAGAAGAGAGAATAGAGAGTTAATTATAGAGACATATTAGGGAAGGACAGAAAATTTGCTTCTAAGTCTAAAATGGCCAGTTAGGTGTCAGAGCATGTGAAGAGGAAGACTAAATATTGGAGCCAATATCTAATAAATTTCCCACCTCCAGTTTTTTTCCCCAGTGGTTTTGGAAAGGGAAAAAGAACAGGAAGGTAGATCTTGCCACTGGAGCTGAAGACAGGAGCAATGATCTCTGTACTGCTTGGCCAAACCGCTGTTTGATTTAGTCTAAGCAAAATTAGTTCGGCTAGACTTGGCCTTGGTTCTCTTTTAGTAGTCAGCTAAAGGAGGTAGTCAGTTGGAAATATAGTGATAATCCAAGTCATCTGGCCAGGAAAGAAAGGGAGGAGGCAGGAATCTCTGACTTTGTGCTAAGGAATGATTTAACTATCTCCTGGATATATACATTCCCTTTCCTGGACTTAACTGCTGCCAGATAAGCAGAGTAGTGCATTACCTGCACAACAGTTTCATTTCAGAGGCTTCTTGTTGCAACATTTCTTTTTTCCTGAATGCTATACTATGACTACCTATAGCAGTTTCCTGGTTAATAAATTTAATTCATTCAAAATTCATTAAACAGGTGTGCCTGGGTGGCTCAGTGGGTTAAAGCCTCTGCCTTCGGCTCAGGTCATGATCCCAGGGTACTGGGATCGAGCCCCACATCGGGCTCTCTGCTCAGTGGGGAGCCTGCTTCTTCCTCTCTCTCTGCCTGCCTCTCTGCCTACTTGTGATCTCTGTCTGTCAAATAAATAAATAAAATCTTTAAAGAAAAATCATTAAACAAATATTTACTGAGTAAGTACTATGTGCTTAGCACCTTTCAAGGGATTGGAGCTATATGAAAAAGACAAAGTCCTTGCCTTCATGAAATGATATCCTGTTTGGTGCCCTATTTGATGAATTCATGAATTTGACATTTACTGTTAACCTGCCTGTAAATGTTGCATTTGTTTATCACAGCCTAACTCTTCATGACTGTGGGGAAAGCAGTTTGGGAGTCGAAAGGAGAAAGGAAGTGGCGAGCACCAAAAGCACCCAAGTTTGTTCTGTGTGTGCATTCCATGGGACTCTTTCAATTTTTCTCTAATTCCTGTGAATGTCTGATTTTTTTCCTTTCTGCTTTCCTCTCAAGTGTAGACATAGGTGTACACATTTAGCTTTTTATTTTTGGCAATAAGTAGTGGGTTATATTTATAAAATATAATGGGTAGGGTACATAAAGGCACAACAAGACTTTAGAAAGAACTATATATTCTCCCTGATGCCAGCCAATAGTGGTCCATTAGAGAGAGAGAGCTGTTGAGGGTTCTAGCACATGAAGTATTCAGCCTTGATCAATTTACAGGAATTAGCCATCTAAACTTTAGCATACACGTGGCACTCTCTTTTCCATCCTTACCCCTTCTGGCATGCTAGCTATGTGCTAAACTGCAGCTGGATTGACCAGGAAGCTTCCAGAAAGAAAAGCTACTTTGATGAGCTAAAAGCTCACCTGATCTGGGATCACTTTCTGATTGCAATGTTTCTTTCATGCTTAGGCCCTGACAAAGCCCCAAGAAAATCAGAGTAGATGGTGAAGAGTCCTGAGGAAGTTGACATAGTCTTGGCTTTGGCAGTCTGAGCTCCCAGCACCTTTCTACTTCCCAAATCACTAAATTATAACTCTACAAATATGTTCCTTCTTTCTTTCCAACCTCCTTCCCTCTTCCAATAGTTACTAAGCGCCAACTCTGTGTCACTGATGAAGCTATATACTGGAGATGTAGAGATAAATGATCCAAAGTTCTTGCCTCTAGGGAGCTCATAGTCTAGTGGAGGAGAAAACTTCTTAAACAGATCATTTCATTACAGAATGACAAGTGTTCTCTCCTAGAATGTGCAAGTTTCAGTCTATTCCAGAACTATTGAGCAAAAAGTCACCAAAATTTGAAGATTTGGAAAAATTATTAGCCTACATATATTGCAAAACATGAGAAAATGTGCTCTGGAGAAAGCCTAAGAGTGTGGCTGGATATATTTTGCTGGAGGGATTAGATGTGTGACACAGAGATCCAATAAACTATCTCAGCAAAAACATTGCCAGCTTGGACCAAAGGGTCACACATGGGACCAAATGAAGACTGTTAGACTTTGAGGATTCTACAGGCAGAAAACAGGCTGATAAAGTTACTTGGCTGTGAACATGTGTTGTTCTTCAACAAAATGGAAGAATTCTTCAACAAAATGGAAGAATGACTCTAAGGGGGCTCAGAGGTCAGCAGGGATGCTGAGGGTGGTTCAGATGCCAGAGAGTGGTGGCCTGGAGGTGAGGCCACTGTATTCCTGGATCCACTTCCTTGGTTAGAGTGGGGGGCTCCCAACCCTGTGAACTTGAGAGAATAGGGCCAGAGGAAAGAATATCAAGCCACCAGAGAATTATTCTGAGGCCTAGAAACCTAATGGAATTTGCTCTATGAAGTTGTCAGTTTGCTTTAGTTCAGCAACCCTAGGAATACCCTTGTATTTCTTCCATTTCTTCTCTTTCAGAAGGGGAATGTCTATCCTATGCCTGTCACAGCATTGTATTTTGCAGGCAGAACTTGTTTTCTAGGTTTTACAAGTCCACAAATAGAGAGAAGCTTTTACCCAAGATGGATCATACAAAAGAATATCATCCATTCTTGATTTAGATTATTTAGAAGGTAAGATTTTGAGCTAAGAGTTAATGTGTTTTGCATGTAGGACGGCTGTGAGTTTTGTGGGTGTGGGCAGAGGATAGACTGTTTTTCCCTGCAAATATGTTCAAGTCCTATTCCCCAGTACCTGTGAATGTGACCTTATTTGAAAATAAGGTCTTTGCAGATAGAGTCAATTTAAAAGGAGGTCATACTGAATTAGACCACACATAGCCCTAATCCAATGACTGGTGTCCTTATAATAAGAGGAAATTTTGGACACAGCTACACACACAGAGAAGTACACCATGTGAAGATACAGAGCATGTAGACACAGATGCTACAGCCATGTGATTATTGAGCCAGGGATTGGAATAATATGTTCAACAAGCCAAGGAATGTACACAAACACCAGAAGCTAAGAAGAGGCAAAGAAGGATCCTTCCCTAGAGGCTTCAGAGAGAGCATGGTTCTGCTGACACCTTGGTTTTGTATTTCTCAACTCCAGAACTGTGAGAGAATAAGTTTCTGTTGTTTTAATTCACACAGTTTAGGGTAATTTGCTATGGGAATCCTAGGAAACTAATACAGTATATCATTAAAGGCTTTTCTAATAGTTGACACAGATTAAAAGTCCATTTTGAAGACAGATGAAAAACTGGCATGTATACAAACCACTGATCTCTGAATGCTAAGGAAGACAGTTTAACTTAAGGCTTTCAGTGTGTGGTTATTGGGTTTTGTGTTTTATTTTTATCCCCTCTAAAATATTTAGGTGAATACATTCATACAAAGACCATCAATCCAACCATACTCTTTGTTGTTTTAGGGCGGTTAAGACTATTTCCTCAATCTCCTGAATCCCTCTCAGCACAATCCAAAACCCAGATAGGTACAGTAATTATTTTTCTATTAGTTAAAGAAGGTCTTGTTAGTCTTGGCATTTTGTAAACTCTACAGCACTATCTAAATGTGAGAACTTAATAGCATTAAGTATCTGCAAAGTGCATGAGTCTCAGATGAAACATCCCATAAGGCACAAAATCTTCTAAAGATCTATTTCCTTAAAGGAATCTTGTTTGGGATGGCTTATGTGCAATGAAAGGCTATGTTTAGACATAACAAAATCACTGGTTTTGCTGCAACTTAAACTCAACTGCTTTGTTACATCAAGGTTTAGTTACTACAAAATGTTAGGGCCTGCTGGGTTGGCCATTGTTAAGGTAACCATAGCATCCAAATCAAGACACTTTAACAGTGAAAGGGGAAATTATTAGTAATTATGCTGGGACAACAAGTGTAAAATGTGTTCATCCTGAGCAAGTCATTAGCCATGAAAACACTATGCATGAGCTAGAGAATCATTTGGCCAACGTGAATCTATATGATGCCCTACACAATCTAGTTATCTGGCTTAATGTCTCTAGTTATGTGTTAGACTACTACATAATCACAAGTGGTGGGGACTAGAAGAGAGAATGAAAATAATTAGTCAGAATTTAAGATGTTCTTCCAGGAGCATGGATTAAGAGGAGATCTGAAATATCAATTCTGCAATAATAAACTATGACTTCAGACAAAGCAACTGAACTCTTCTGAGTTGCAGTTTTCTCATCTGCTTAATTAAATCTTAGAATCATAAACTTCTCAAATTGAAAAGAATGTTAGATTTCATCTAGTCTATCCATCAGAAAGAAACTAATTTTCTTTTTAAAGTGAACTGTAAAAATTGAGGTGCATTTGACAATTAAAATTTATATATATTTAATTTAATTTGATGATCTGATATACATATATATGTACACACATACATACAGTGAAATAATTACCCAAAATCAAATTAATCAATATATTCATCACCTCAGATAGTTACCTCTTTCTTTCCTTCTCTGTGTGTGTGTATTAAGAACACTTAAGATAGTCCCTCTTAGCAAATTTTAATATACAATGAATGATTATAACTTATAGGCACATTGTTGTACATTAGATCTCCAGAACTTATTCAACACATTCATCATTCAGTGTAACTGAAACTCTGTATCCCTTAACCAACATCTCCTCATTTCCTCCTCTCCTAGCACTTGGTAACCACCACTTATTCTCTGCTTCTATAAGTTTGACTATTTCATTATTTTAAGATTTTATTTCTTTGAGAGAGAAAGGGATTGAGAGAGCATGAGCGGGGGAGAAGGACAGAAAGACAGGGAGAAGCAGAATGCCCAGGGAGCAAGGAGACTAATGCAGGGCTCCATACCAGGACCCCAGGATCATGACCTGAGCCAAAGGCAGACACTTAACCAACTGAGCCACCCAAGCATTTGACTATTTAAGATTCCACATATAAGTGAGTTCATGCAGTATTTGTCTTTCTGTGTCTAGCTTATTTAATTTAAAATAATGTCCTCCAGGTTCATCCATGTTGTTTCAACTAGCAGAATTTCCCCCTTTTTATTTTTTAAGACTTATTATTTATTTTATTTTTTTAACATTTAATTTAATTTAATTTTTTTAGTGTTCTAAGATACACTGTTTATGCACCACACCCACTGCTCCATGCAATACGTGCCCTCTTTAATACTCATCACCAGACTCACCCATTCCCCCACCATTTGTTTCTCAGAGTCCACAGTCTCTCATACTTCATCTCCCACTCTGATTTCCCCCAACCCACTTTTCCTTTCCTTCTAATGTCCTCCATGTTATTCCTTATGCTCCACAAGTAAGTGAAACCATATGATAATTGGCTTTCTCTGCTTGACTTATTTCACTCAGCATAATCTCCTCCAGTCCCATCCATGTTGATACTGCTATGAACATTGGGGTACAGATGGTCCTTCTTTTCACTGCATCTGTATCTTTGGGGTAAATACCCAGTAGTGCAATTGCAGGGTCATAGGGTAGCTCTATTTTTAATTTCTTAAGGAATCTCCACACTGTTTTCCAAAGCAGCTGCACCAACTTGCATTCCCACCAACAGTGTAAGAGGGTTCCCCTTTCTCCACATCCTCTCCAACACACGTTGTTTCCTGTCTTGCTGATTTTGGCCATTCTAACTGGTGTGAGGTGGTATCTCAATGTGGTTCTGATTTGATCTCCCTGATTGCTAAGGATGATGAACATTTTTTCATGTGTCTGTTAGCCATTTGTATGTCTTCTTTGGAGAAGTGTCTGTTCATGTCTTCTGCCCTTTTTTTGATGTGATTATCTGTTTTTTGACTGCTGAGTTAGAGGACTTCTTTATAGATCTTGGATATCAGCCCTTTGTCTGTAGTGTCATTTGGGAATATCTTCTCCCATTCTGTGAGTTGCCTCTTTGTTTTGTTGACTGTTTCCTTTGCTGTGCAGAAGCTTTTGATCTTGATGAAGTCCCAAAGTTCATTTTTGCTTTTGTTTCCTCTGCCTTTGGAGACATGTCTTGAAAGAAGTTGCTGTGGCCCATGTCCAAGAGGTTATTGCCTATGTTCTCCTCTAGGATTTTGATAGATTCCTGCATCATGTTACGGTCTTTCATCCATTTTGAGTTTGTCTTTGTGTGTGGTGTAAGAGAATGGTTGAGTTTCATTCTTCTATACACAGCTGTCTAATTTTCCCAGCACCATTTATTGAAGAGATTGTCTTTTTTCCAGTGGATATTATTTCCTGCTTTGTCAAAGATTATTTGACAATAGAGTTAAGGGTCCATATCTGGGCTCTCTACTCTGTTCCATTGGTCTCTGTGTGTTTTTGTGCCAGTACCATGTTGTCTTGGTGATCACAGCTTTGTAGTAAAGCTTGAAATCAGGCAATGTGATGCTCCCAGCTTTCTTTTTCTTTTTCAACACTTCCTTTGTGATTCGGGGTCTTTTCTGGTTCTAACCAAATTTTAGGATTGTTTGTTCCAGCACTTTGAAAGATGCCAATGGAATTTTGATTGAGATGGCATTGAAAGTATAGATTGCTCTGGACAGCACAGGCATTTTAACAATGTTTATTCTTCTGATCCATGAGCATGGAATGCTTTTCCATCTTTGGGTGTCTTTTTCAATTTATTTCATGAGTGTTCTGTAGTTCCTCGAGTACAGGTTTATTCCAAGGTATCTTATGGTTCTTGGTGCTATAGTAAATGGAATTGATTCTCTAATTTCCCTTTCTATAGTTTCATTGTTAGTGTATAAGAAAGCAACTGATTTCGGTGCATTGATTTTGTATCCTGCCACATTACTGAATTGTATTAGTTCTAGTAGTTTGGGGGGTGGAGTCTTTTGGGTTTTCCATATAAAGTATCATGTCATCTGTGAAGAGAGAGAGTTTGACTTCTTCTTTGTCAATTCGAATACCTTTTATTTCTTTTTGTTGTCTGGATAATTGCTAGGACGTCACCATCATTAGCCATCAGGGAAATTCAAATCAAAACCACTTTGAGATACCACCTTACCATTAAGAATGGCCAAAATTAACAGGATAGGGAACAAAAAGTGTTGGAGAGGATGCGGAGAAAGGGGAACCCTCTTACACTATTGGTGGGAATGCAAGTTGGTGCAACCACTTTGGAATACTTAAAAATAGAGTTACCCTATGACCCTGCAATTGCACTACTGGGCATTTACCCCAGAGATACAGATGTAGTGAAAAGAAGGGCCATCTGTACCCCAATGTTCATAGCAGCAATGGCTACAATTGCCAAACTGTGGTAAGAGGCAAGATGCCCTTCAACAGACAAATGGATAAGGCAGATATGATCCATATATACAAGGAATAATATGCCTCTATCAGAAAGTATGAATACCCAACTTTGGTATCAACATGGATGGGACTGGAAGAGATTATGCTGAGTGAAATAAGTCAAGCAGAGAGAGTCAATTATCATATGGTTTCACTTACTTGTGGAGCATAAGGAATAACATGGAAGACATTGGGAGAAGGAGAAGTGAGGTGGGGGAAATTGCAGGGGGAGATGAAGCATGAGAGACTGAGAAACAAACAGAAGGTTTTGGAGGGGAAGGGTGCGGGGGATTGGATGAGCCTCGTGGTGGATATTAAGGAGGGCAGGTATTGCATGGAGCACTGGGTGTGGTGCATAAACAATGAATCTTGGAACACTGAAAAAATAAAATTAAATAAAAAAAAGAAACCCGATTGTTGTATGTTGATTTTACATCCTACAACTTTACAGAATTCATTTACAGTTCTAACAATTTTGTTCTGGCTTCAAGTGCCCATCAATAGAAGAATGGGTAAAAAAGATGTATGTGGAGATTACACACACACACACACACACACACACACACAACCACAATAATATTTTACCTATTTTATCCATCCCCATGATGGGCATTAGGAATTGCACTTGTTGTGATGAGCACTGGGTGACATATGGAATTGTTGAATCACTATATTGTACATCTGAAACTAATATAGCACTGTATTTTAACTATACTGGAATTTAAGGAAACCCCACAGTAATAGACCATCTCAACTCTGAGTGGCTATTATCAAAAAGGCAAAAAATAACAAATGCAGGTAAGGATAGGGAGAAAAAGGAATCCTTGTGCAGTGTTGGTGAGAATGTAAATTGGTGCAGCCACTATGGAAACTGTATGAATATTCTTCAAAAATTTTAAAATAGAACTATCTTATGTTCCAGCATTCCCAATTCTGGGTAAATATCCCAAGGAAATGAAATCGAGATCTCAAAGTGATATCAGTTCTCCCATATTTATTTCAGAATTATTTACAAAAGCCAAGATATGGAAACAACCTAAATGTCCCTCAGTGGATTAATGGATAAAGAAAATGTGATATGTGTGTGTGCGTGCGTGTGTGTGTGTATGCATACATACATACACAAATAATGTATATATGTATATGACACACACACAATGGAATATTATTCATCCATAAAAAAGAATGAAATCTTGCCATTTGCAACAACAGGGATGCAGCTTGAGAGTATAATGCTAAGCAAAATAAGTCAGTCAGAGAAAGACAAATACCATATGATTTCACTCATATGTGGAATTTTAGAAAGAAAACGAACAAGCAAAGGAAGAGAGAGAGAGAGACACACACACACCAAGAGACAGGCTCTTAACTATAGAGAACAAATTCATGGTTACCAGAGGGGAGGTGGGTGAGGAAATGCATTAAGTAAATAATGGGGATTAAGGAGGTTGCTTGTCACAATAAGCACTGGGTGATGTATGGAGGTGTTGAATCACTATATTATACATCTGAAATATAACACTGTATCTTAACTACACTGGAATTAAAATTAAAACAATAAAAAATTTTGTTAAGGCTTTCAGTTTTCCTATGTATATGATTGTGTCATCTGCAAACAGAGACAATTTTACTTTTTTCTTTCTAATTTGGATGCTTTTTTCCTTTTTCTTGATTAATTACATTGGCTTGGATATCCAGCACTATGTTGAAATAAGGTGTAAGAGTAAGCATCTTTGCCTTGTACCAGATCTTAGAAAGCAGACTTTCAGTTTTTGTCATTGTTTATGTTGTTAGCTATGGGCTTTTCACATGGCCTTTATTGCTTAAGGCAAGACCCTTCTATTCCTATTTTTTAAAAAGTTTTGGTGAATGGGTGTTGAACTTTGTCAAATGCTTTTTCTGCGTCTTTTGAGATCATATGTGTTTTTTTTCCTTTCCTTTTGTTAATGTATTGTATCAGAATGATCAATTTATGTTTAATCAATCATGTATTTCTGGGATAACTCCCTCTTGTTTATAATGTATGATCTTTTTAGTGTACTACTGAATTCAGTATTTTGCTAGTATTTTCCTAGGAACTTTTGCATTCATGTTCATCAGGGATACTGGCCTGTGGTTTTTCTTGTAGTGTCTTTACCTGGTTTTGGTGTAAGTATCTCGTTTAATATCTAAACCTTGGAAGAATTTAGAAAGGATTGGCATTAATTTTTCTTTGAATGGTAGAATTCACCCATGAAGCCATCAGGTCCTGGGCTTTTCTTTTTTTGTTCCTGGGCTTTTCTTCATTGGGAGATTGGTGATTACTGATTCAAGCTCCTTATTTGTTATTGGTCTAATAAGGTTTTCCATTTCTTCCTGATTCAGTTTTAGTAGTTTATATGTTTCTAGGCATTTACCTAATTTTTAAGGTTATCTAGTTTGTTTATAATAGTTTCTTGTGATCCTTTTTATTTATGAGGCATCTGTTGTAATGTCTATTCTTTCATTTCTGACTCTATTTATTTGAATCCTCTCCCTTTTTTTCCTTAGTTTTAGTAGTTTGTATGTTTCTAGGCATTTACCCATACTGTATGGGTATTTTTTTTAATTAAAAAAATCATGGTCCAAAAGTGAAAAGATGAAAATAGATATTTCATGAAATTAGTAATCAAAAGAAAGCAGGGGTGGCTATACTTATATCAGACAAAATAGATTTTAAGACTAAAACTGTTTTTAGAGACAAAGAAGGGCATTATATAATGATAAAACATCAATACAAGAGGAAAATATAACTATTATAAAAATATATGTACCCAACATCAGAGTACCTAAATATATAAAGCAAATAATGACAGATCTGGAAGCAGAAGTTGACATCAATACAATAATTGTAGGGAACTACAATACTGTACAGTATACAGTATTTATTTAAATTCAATTAGCCAACATATAGTACATCATTAATTCTTGATGTAGTGGTCAATGATTCATTAGCTGTATATAACACTCAGTGCTCACCACATCATGTGCCCCCTTAATGCCCATCTAAAGCAAGTCTCTTGTAGACAACATATTTCTGGATCTTATTTCTTACACATTCAGCCAGTACATGTCTTTTTTTAAAGGCTTTTATTTAAATTCCAGTTAGTTAACATACAGTGTAATATTAATTTCAGGTGTACAATATAGTGATTCAGCACTTCCATACAACACTTGGGGCTCATCACAGGTGTACTCCTTAATACCTACTACCTATTTAACCCATCCCCTCACTCACTTCTCCACTGGTAACCATCAGTTTGTTCTCTATAGTTAAGAGTCTGTTTCTTAGTTTGCCCCTCTCTCTCTTTTTTTCCCCAGTGCTCATTTATTTTGTTTCTTAAATTCCACATGAGTGAAATCATATGCTATTTGTCTCTCTGATTGACTTATGGGGAGTTCTCCTGCATTGTTGGTAGAAATACAAACTTGTGCAGTCACTCTGCAAAAGAGCATAAAGATTCCTCAAAAAGTTAAAGTAGAACTACCCTATGATATAGCAATTGCCCTACTAGGTATTTACCCAAAGAATACAAAAATACTAATTCAAAGGGGTACATGCATCCCAATGCATTACCTACAATAGCCAAGAAATGGAAACAGCTCATGTCCATGGACTGATGAATGGATAAAGAAGAAATGGTATATATCTATATCTATATCTATCTATATCTCAGCCATAAAAAAGAATGAAATCTTGCCATTTGCAACAGCATGGATGGAGCTAGAGTATTACACTCCATGTTTTTTGATTGCTGAAGTTAATCCATTTATATTTAAAGTAATTATTGATAAGTAAAGATTCACTATTACTATTTTAGTATTTGCTTTCTGTATGTCTTTCAGTTGTTTTTACACTGTCTTATTCTCTTGTCTTTCTTTATTATTAATGATTATTTTTCATAGTGATTTGTTTTGGTTTTCTTTAATCTTTTGTATATCTATTATAGCTGTTTTTTGGGGGGTGGCTCAAGGCTTGTATAAAATATTTAGCATTATAACCTTCTATTTTGAGTTGTTAACAATTTAACTTCAATAACGAATAAAAACATTACACTGTTACTTCTCCCAACACATACACTTTGTGTTCTTGTAGGCAGAGTTTCCTTATTTTTATATTGTGTATCCATTAACAAAGCATTTAGGGTTATAAGTAATTTATCCACTACATAAATTAATGCATAAATTATATATTTATACATATATATAATACATAAATTATATATTTATATGTTTTTTTGTTGTTGTTCTTGACTTTTAACAATTCGATTATGTCTTGGTGTAGTTTGGTGTAGTAAAGCCCACAGTCTTTGGGCTGATCTTGTTTGAAGATTTTTGAGCTTCATGAATCTGGATTTCCATCTTCCTCCCAAGATTTGGGGAGTTTTCAAACATTATTTCTTTAAATAGCTTTCTGCCCCTTTCTCTTCTTCTTGGACTCCCATAATGCATATATTTGCTTTTCTCCATGCTTTTTCATTCTTTTTTCTTCTCTGACTGATTTAAAATGAGCTATTTGGAAAATCTTTCTTCTGCTTGATCAAATCTTCAATTGAAGTTCCCTGTTGCATTTTTCATTCCATTTATTGTATTCTTCAGCACCAGAAATTTGTTTGGCTCTTTTTAAAATGATTTATATCTTTCTGTTGAACTTCTAATTTTGTTCATGTATTGTTTTCCTGGTTTTTCTGAATGGTTCATCTGTGCTCTCTTGTAGCTCACTGAACTTCCTTAAAACATCTTTCAGGAAGTCCATAGATTTCTATTTCTTTGATGTCAATTAGTGGAAAATTATTGTTAATTCTTTGATGCTGTTCTGTTTTCTTGATTTTTAAAATGTTTTTGGTACACTTGTGTTGATGTTTTCACATGTGATGCAGTCACCTCTTCCAGACTCCACAGACTCATTTTGGGATAAAGACTTTTACTTATAGTTGGGTGGGAGGGTATAATTTGGGTTGGATACATCAGCTCTGGCTCTATGGTGTACAGCAGCAATTCCTGCTTCAGGGAGGGCACAGCAGCAAAGTTTCTGTGGAGCTCCATCAGCTGAGGCCAGGGTTGGCAAAGACTGCAGGAGACCTCATTGGCCAAGGCTGTGGGCTTCCATATGGGTGGTAAGGGCTGTTGGGCTCCTTGGTGGTGAGGACTGCTTGGTACTCCTGTTCTCCTTTTCCTCCACAAGGGAAGTCATTGCTAAGAGGATCCCTCTTATTGCTAGGTCCAGTGGGTAGGCACATATGTGGCTGTAGTGGTACTAGGATCAGGGGCACAAACACATTTTCAGTGACAATGGTGTTAATGTCTTGGGTGTGGGGACCTACAGAGTCACCATGGCACTGAGATTAGAGTTCAGGGTCAACCAGAAAAACTGTAGTATTTGGGACTGGGGCAAAGGTACTTTTATCACAGTGCCCTGGTGTGTGAGGCATGAGTGTGTGCTGAGGAGCCATGAATCTGGGGTCCAGGATGTGTGCGTGGCTACAGGAATGGAGATTGTGACTCTGGTTTGGGGGCAGAATGTAGTGGTGGGTGGCAGATTTGGTGGGGTACATACGGTGGCACTTTCCCAGTGGGGGCACAGTGGTGGCAGATTTTTCAGGGAGGTTGCTATAGCAGCTATTTGGGGGGGTATCCACAGCAACATGGGGGCCAGGCAGCTGTGATTTATTTGATTTAGCATCAATGAAGTCTGTAGAGCATCTCCATAGTGAAAGCTGCATGTGTCCACAGCATTGATGAAGACTGTTGGAATCCTCCAGCTCTCCTTTTCCTTTATGGAGGGAGGTCAGGCTGAGGGGATGATTTTTGGCCCCAAGTTCTGTCAGATTGGAGGATGGAGCAATGCAAATAAACTGCTTACTATGTTCTTCTACATGGCTATTCTGTCTCTGTGCTTCATAGAGTTTCGGAAGCTTCTTCATTATATTCTGGAACTCTCTCAGAGCTATTCTAGTTGACATGTAACTGTTTATTTGTTGTTTTTGATGTTTTTGTAAAAGTGAATGAGCATTGGGACCTCAATCATCTTGCTGATGTCACTATGAAAACTTAATTTTATATATAACATTCTCAGAAGCAGTTGCTTAAATAATTTGCTTTTAATGCTACCAATAACAGGTAGCTTTCTACTTCAAGAGGCAGCAGATGCCATTCTGGTAACACACACTGAATGTTAGAAAGTTATTCTACTAGGTCAAAGACTACAAAAACTTTCTAAAATTTACACCTTTAAGAACACCGGATGGACTCTTTAAAATATTTTTCTCTTATTTACTTAAGTCATCTCTATACCCAACATGGGGCTTTAGCTCATGACCTGGAGATCAAGACCTGAGCTGAGGTCAAGAGTTGGACACTTAACTGACTGAGCCACCCAGGTGCCTCAGAAAGGACTCTTTTGTAAGAAACTTAGTTCCCCATCTTTGGAAGCATTTAAATAAAGGCTCCATGACTTGATCTAAAGATGTTTTAGAATCAAGAATCTGGAGTCTAGATAACTTTTGAGGTCTATTCCTATTCCCATAGTCAATGGATGCATGACAATTCATTAGAAAGAGCTAACCTTTTAATCTAGTTTTCTAAGTAGCTCTTTATTTCCGATTTTCTTCTTCCTATTCTTTCTTTAAGTCTCTGAGGCTCAAACCTTTTATCTGCTTATGACTCTTCTCTCTCCTTTACTTATTTCATATATTTAGATTTTCCTCACCTCCTTCTCAGTATCCACTATTTGTCCTCCCTTTCTATCTTCATTCTGGAGCTTAACTCTGTCTTGTCTCAATTAATTTCTAGCTTCCTCTATCCCTTTGATAAACTCTCTTTCTTTTCCAATCCATCTTTAAACTGAACTGAATATATTGCTATTCTTCACCACTCTTAATCCTGGCATTGATAATCCTGTACAATCGAGTTCAGGCAACCTCTCTAGACATTTTTTTTTCTTTTCAGTGTAACAGGATTCATTGTTTATGCGCCACACCCAGTGCTCCATGCAATATGTGCTCTCCGTAACACCCACCACCTGGCTCCCCCAACCTCCCACCCCCCGCCCCTTCAAAACCCTCAGGTTGTTTTTCAGAGTCTATAGTCACTCATGGTTCATCTCCCCTTCCAGTTTCCTTCAACTCCCTTCTCCTCTCCATCTCCCCATGTCCTCCATGTTATTTGTTATGCTCCACAAATAATTGAAACCATATGATAATTGACCTTCTCTGCTTGACTTATTTCACTCAGCATAATCTCTTCCAGTCCCGTCCAAAAGTTGGGTATTCATCCTTTCTGATGGAGGCATAATACTCCATAGTGTATATGGACCACATCTTCCTTATCCATTCGTCTGTTGAAGGGCATCTTGGTTCTTTCCACAGTTTGGCGACCATGGCCATTGCGGCTATAAACATTGGAGTACAGATGGCCCTTCTTTTCACTACATCTGTATCTTTGGGATAAATACCCAGTAGTGCAATTGCAGTGTCATAGGGACGCTTCACTAGACATTTCTTAAACTAACTTTCCCAAACTCTTCTGGTCAAATGGAGTTCTCCTTTTACTCTATTCTAAGTTTCTGTTTTTATGTTACTCAGCTTTTGCTTAAACTAATTCCCTTGTTTAGGACTTTCCCCTACCCCTAATTCCTGTCACCAATAAAATCCTGTTCACCTTTCAAGGTCAGTCTCAAATCTATCCCCTATTAACTCTTCCCAGAGAACTCTATCCCATACTTTTCTCTCCTGAACTCCTATACCACTTTATTGTCTGTTTCATTCATCTGGCAATCAATCATGCACTGTCTTGTATCATGTCTGAAAACTATTATTTATCTCAAATGCTGTCATTTAACTGTTTCTTTTGTTTATATCTTGTCTTCCCAACTACCTAAAAAGCTCATTGGGACCAGAAGCCAAAGCCACACTTTCTTTTCAACTCTCTATGGAACAGAACTGGGGGCCTAGTAAGCTCTTATTCCTTAATATGCACTGCCTATTTTATAGTAGGTTATCCAATTACTTTATAGTGACTTTAATAGACCACTAAGTCCATAACTAATCTTCCTTCACCTGTATCAGGCATTGGTTGTGACAGAGACTAGAAGAGACCATTAGAGATAAAGTACATATGAAAGAAAGCATATTTGACTCTTTAAGACTCATGCAAGATGAATTGCTAAGATGTTCATGCTGAAACATTTCACTGTCAGCTAAAAGTGTTTCTTAATAGATTTAGATCCCTGGAACAGCTTCACGGAGGTTGTGATTGCAACCTGAAACACGACTCTTCCAAGAGAGTAAACAGGCAGACCATTTTTTTTTCCTTTCTAGTTTATGCTAGGTAGTCAATACTTGTTTAATACAAGTTTAATTCAGTTGAATCAGGAATGGCATAGTAGTGGTCTGATGGTTTTCTTTAGAAGCTTCTGCATTTCTAGACTAATAATTGAAATTTAAAATATCATATGTAAGCTTTTATGCCAAATTGAAAGTGTGTGTTTCATGAGAAGTGCTCCAGTTTGGATATAGATAAACCAAGGGAAGGAAAGGGATTGGCCCATAGGAATGGAAGAGGAGCATGGAAATCACAACTTTTTGTGGCTACCACTAATGCCGTGCCATAGTGAGCTTAATGGGAGTGGATGGGAGGATTGGGATGATTTTCTGTATTCAGAAAGGAAGAAGGAAAAGACAATGGAGTAAAATGATGAGAGCATTTCATGTAAAGATCATCATCAGGTTCCAAGCCAAAAATCTCTCATTTATGCATAGACAATGTAGACCTGGGAGAAGCTTACTGATACGTGGAAAGATACCTAGGCCCAAGTTAAGTCAACTTGTCTTGTACTCATAGCCCATGAGCAGCAGAGTATATAGGTATGAAAATAAATGGTCAAAAGCCTGAGACGTTCTAGAGAAATGAGAACACATGTTCCCCCCCCCAATGGCATTGTTTTTGCTTATAAAACTTATCATTACCTCTCCTTCACTCCAAGTGCCTGTAATAATTCTCTACCCTTTGCTAGTTATTTAATATATCAGGTTCTTCTTATGGATGGATTCATCTTGTCCTTTATCTCCAAGACCTGCACAGCAGAGCTTTGCTTTAATATGAACCATGTATCATTCTTTTTCTAAACCCTGGTTCCATGACTCAGATTCATTTATTCATTCAACAAATATTTATTATGCCTCTACTATGTGCCACACACTGATATAAGAAAAAAATTACAAAAATCCCTTCCTTCTTGAAGCTTACATTAACTTCTAACTATAGTAGGTCTTCAGAAGAGTGGACTGAGGACATAGCCTAGAATTTGAATGGTGTACAATTTGTTTCAGGGACCAGTGGCTTGGGGTTTGGTATTACTAAGGAGAAGAACTCTGCTAAGCTTTGGAGGGACTGTTCCTTGCTCTTCCTCCTACATTTCTTCTTTGGTGGACAGTGAACAGAAAGGCAAAATGACATAATGTTTAAAGACATAGGCTTTAGAGTCACACAGCCTGGGTCCAAATCTTGCCTTTGCTACTGAGTAGTTATTTCATTGCTACTGAGTAGCTATTTCGTCTTTGTTTCTTTCTCCTTTGTGAGCCTCAGTTGCATCACCTGTTACTATAGTCACTCAGGAGACCCAGGTCAAAACTGCTGATTTGCTAACAAAAGAACTTCTAAGTTAGCTGCTCACACACATCTTGAGTGCCTTATCCATTGGGCGTATAGTGACATCTATGTATCAGTTGGATGTATATGGAATTATCTAAATCACATACTTACCAAGGTCAAGTCTAAGCGAATTACTCCTTTTTAATAAATAGTTCTAAGTAGGTTTCCTAATGATATCCATCTATAATTTCTGACCACATGGTCTCTACTTACATCTTATTATTTGAAAGGTGGCTTAACTAATGCGATAAATTAACTGTTTACTTCTGAAAGCTGTGTGAATTCTCTACTATTTCCCTTACCTTACGAATTTCTCCCTGTTGGACAGTTTTTATGACATTAATCCATTCTTCCATGTCTTTCCGGTTGGGTGCAGCCAGGGTAACTTTTCGTTGTGGTGTGATCACCTAAACAAAAAGTTACATTATTAGCTGGTTCACATTCTACAACTTTCCCCCCAAACAGAGCCTGTGAACTCTCCAAGGACTAGACAGGTCTACCAAGCCACTTCTTAAATGTAAGACAGAAATTCCCAGAGCCACTTAAATGTAAGATAGAAATTCTCAGATACCTACCCAAGATAATAATAATAATAATAATAATAATAGTAATGAGTAACAATTTAATAGTATTTATTATGTGCCAGGCACTGCTCTATTACACTTTATATATATTATTTATTTCAATCTTCATTATGACCCCATGAAATGGCCACTATTATTTTTTTCATTTCATAGTCAGGAAACCCAAGGCAAAGTTTAATGACTTGCCCAGGCCACCTAGCAGGTAGAAAGCTGAGCCAGAATTAAAATACAGCTTCTTTGGCTCCAGAATACACATTTTTAAACATTAAGCCATGCACCATCTACTACTTCAGTGAGGCTGCTTGAAAATCTTACTCACTTACTGCTGCTTTGTCTACTTAAAAATGGTAAAAGAGTATATGCCTCAGCAGGGTCTGCCTCTTTCTCTTTGAGGGGAGAGTGAAAATAGTGAAAAGCCTAAAAATTCAGTTTCTTTCTGATTATAGTCAAGGACAACTTGAAGGCAACTTTACCATTGGTCTCTTAATTCTCGTTGGTGTATGGATCCTGGCAGGAATAATGAGAAAGCCATGTTGAGGGTCTAGCTGAGGTAGACCATATCCAGGACTTGGTCTTTTCCCAGAAGGCAGGAGGGACACAGATGGCTACAGCATCAGTGATTGCTTCAGTGGTCCTACTTGCCTTTACTAACAGCCCCCCAAATCTTAGAACTATAGGTCACTACACCAACAAGAAATTTCCATCGCCTTTTGCATGTAGCACAGCATGAGTCTGTAATAGATAGGAATAGAATCTAGTGGGAATTATGATAACAGTCACATATTTGGTCCAAACCCATTCTTGTATGGGGCTGATTAATGATACCTCTGTGTTTTAATTAGGCTAAGGGACTTCCTAGTCCTTGGAATTTCTTTGTATAATAAAGATGAAAAACATTAGCGTATATGCTCATCACCCAAAGGTTGAGATTTCTGGAACTGGGTCAAGAGAACTCTGAACTTTACCCTAGGTCACTGTGATATGAGAGAGAGAGATGATAGTAGAGTCTCCCTCTTATATCCTGCTGTTTTGCTTGCAAGAGAGAATGGAATGTGGGCCAGCCACAAAAGTGTAGTATTGGGCCTGTAGGTTTTTAGTCTGCTAATTATCACCCTGCTGAAGAGGAACCCCAGTCTCCATAACCCACCACTGAGGCTGGGAGAAGACAATTCTAGAAGAAGGTGTGTAGGAGAATTCCCAAGCCAATGGATTTGCTATTTTTCAGTGAGCTTTCTGGTCTGGATCCACTTGAATAAGTGAAAATTTATGACATTTCATCAGTGCCAAATCCTTGAATGCATCCCTTGAAAATCCTCTGCTTTCTTTGAGGTGTTCCCATCAGTAATCTCAGCATAATTTAGCTCTCACTTTGGATTAGGTTCTTATCTACATCATCAATGGAGAAAGTGTCATGTAACTTGATTATCTTGATATGTTCTACAGCATATTAGCAGTCTCTTGAAAACCTCACAGTGATACTCTTCTAAATCACCTTCACCAGGAGGATTGACTTTTTGTAATACTCATTCTCCCCACCACCCAGAAATCAGCTCAGCTTTATATCAGGCTCATAATAGAGAATAAGACATCACTTTTTCCTCTCTGTCAATGGGCTGGTAGAAATTGTTTACATGAAATAATCTTTAGCACTCATTTGCAATACTACTTTAAGTGGATTTCCATACATACTTTGGGATCAAAGGAGACTTGGGAAACATGCACTCCAAAGAGGAAACACATGGGTATGGCAACCCCTCTACCCAACCCCTCTAGCTCACACCCCTACCAATTTAATCATTTCCAATATTACTTACACAAAAACTATGACAAAGATTTCTACAGCTGCTTTCTGCCAGGGCAACCTGAGATAGATCAATTGTTTCAAAGCGTGCAAACTGGAAAGAGATAAGGAGAAGAAAAAAAATCTGGTTAGTAATGTCAAGAGACACTAAAAAATACACACACACACAGGCATTTTTGGCAGTCATGAGCCTATCATTTCTTTGACTTGAGTGCTGGGATTTATTTAGCATCATGATTTTTGTTGATATATCACGTGACATACAAAACCCAAACCAAACTAAAGCAAAACACAACTCTTCCTAAAACTGTTTTGTGGATTTACAAGAAGGCTTAGGTGGTTCAGAAATATTCAAAACTAAGGGTTTATGCTGGAGAAGAAAATGGTATATGGTCTAGCTAATGCCAAAAGGAGCAGATAAGAGTTATTAGCTCCTATTTATTAGCTGGCAGCCTTTGACTTTGTTGCTAGTCCTATCCAGTTTGAGGCCTATGTCTCCTTATACATTGGCTATAATCGCTAACATCCAGCCAGCAGTAAGAAAAGCAGTACTATTTAATAGAGATAGGGCTGGCTTCCCTGGCATAGAGCCTGTGCATTCATATAAGGCCCCATGTTCAGAAGGGCCCTGCACTTGATTTAATGCTCTGCTGTTACAATCTTGAAATTTTTTAATAATTTTTTTAAAGATTTTATTTATTTATTTGACAGACAGAGATTACAAGTAGGCAGAGAGGCAGGCAGAGAGAGAGAAGAGGAAGCAGGCTCCCTGCCAAGCAGAGAGCCCAATGCGGGGCTTGATCCAAGGACTCTGGGATCATGACCTGAGCTGAAGGCAGAGGCTTTAACCCACTGAGCCACCCAGGTGCCCTCAATCTTGAAATTTTTAATAATTTCATCTTTGGACATGTTTTGGAAATGAAGTCCAATGGGACAATCACTCATAACATAAGCAGAGGAGATATGCACAACCTGCATACCACCCCACGTCTTATCACTCCATTTGCATTCATGGTGCCCATGAGCATAGAATTCCAGTGGACCCATGATGTATGGGAGTTCAACGAGACTCAAAGCAAGTACAAGGTAAGCATGTTACCTCTATGACTGAGTAAGTAAGGGAGCTTACAGCCCTGAGAATCCACACTTTGGGTAGGAACTAGAACTTGCCTCAGAGAAAAAGACAATGGTGTTCTAAGAAATATGAACAACCAAGGCACCCTATTGTGTTCTTTCTTACTTATGTTACTTCCCTATATTAGCCAATAATTTATGCTGAAAATGATAACATTGAAGGAAAGGATAAGATAGGGCAGCCCATAGTTCCTTTTTCTTTCAGCCAGGGTGCTGATAGAATGTATAAATATCAAGATGTGAAATAAAAACAGTTGAGATGGCTTTGTACACTGGTGAGAACAAAATATGTATGTGTGTATGAGTTACTAAATACAAATTATATAATTTTGGTCATTTTTCATATGAGATAAATGCTTTTATATTTGCTTTTAAAACTGGCATTGCATAATATACAGATGAATGGCAAAATGCTAATAATTTAAAATTGTATCTTTTCTTAGAATGACATTAAACAACAAATAAAAGACGACATGACTAATCATTGTATTATATTTTAACATCTTTAATGAAGTTTTTCCTGGCTTTAAAATAAGGGGCCCTGCATTTTCATTTTGTACTGGGCACCACAAATTGTGTAGTTGGTTCTGATGTAGAAGCTAATTGAGGAAATCTATAGAGGTAAGGGAAATAGGAAAGGGAAGGGAGAGAAAGTGTCTCCCTATTTGGCCCAAAAGGACAAGTTAAAGGAAAAGTAGAAGATCTTAAATTCTGCCTTGATGTTTGCCAACATGTCTTTACCTATTAGCCTATTTCCCCTCACAAACATGTCCTGGCATTCCCACCCACTCACCCAAATGACAAGATTATACAGATATTCTCTGGAACAAATATTCTATATATACTATATATTTTCTTACCGCGGGATGGTGTGCAAAACAGAGCCTTTGTCCTCGAACCAGAAAATACCTAAGCTTCCATCTCTTGAAGGAATTACAGCTCTTCAGCAAAGGTCCTTCCTTCAGTATTTTCTGAAAGATAAAAGCATAATGTTGAGTAATTAGGTGAATTTGGAAGACCATATCACTTGCTCTCTCAGTTAAGAATATCAGGTATCTGGATGGCTCTATCTCTGTCACATATCTGAGAAATGGCCTGAAAGCCAGATATAAATACAAGGAAGTTAATTCAATCAGAAAAGGAATTGGTTATCCTTGGAAAACACATTCAGAATGATATAGGCTCTAAGTTCCTTAGGATATTTGGCCCAAGAAACATCTCCCAAGAACATCTCCACTCGTGGTAAGGGATGGGGAGGAGAGACTTGAACATAAAAATATAAGAACAACATTCTTAGGAGAAGATAATTAATAGGGGAAAAATCTGTGTTCAGCAATGGCAAATACTCTGGAAGGCTCCAGGCTGTAGCTCTAGACCATTCCTATCAGTGTTAGAGTGTTCCTTTTATAATATTACGTTGGATCACATCTCTTCTCCTGCTCATGAAGGAAGGCCAATCGCTTCCTAACATTTTTTTTTAATTTTGATTTTTTATTTCTTTTCAGCGTAACAGTATTCATTATTTTTGCACCACACCCAGTGCTCGATGCAATACGTGCCCTCCCTAATACCCACCACCAGGCTCCCCTAATCTCCCACCCCCCCCACTCCTTTAAAACCCCTCAGGTTGTTTTTCAGAGTCCATAGTCTCTCATGGTTCACCTCCCCTTCCAATTTCCCTCAACTCCCTTCTCCTCTCCATCTCCCCATGTCCTCCATGTTATTTGTTATGTCCCACAAATAAGTGAAACCATATGATAATTGACTCTCTCTGCTTGACTTATTTCACTCAACATACACTCTTCCAGTCCCGTCCATGTTGCTACAAAAGTTGGGTATTGCTGCTATAAACATTGGGGGTACAGATAGCCCTTCTTTTCACCACATCTGTATCTTTGGGGTAAATACCCAGAAGCACAATTGCAGGGTCATAGGGAAGCTCTATTTTTAACTTCTTGAGGAATCTCCACACTGTTCTCCAGAGTGGCTGCACCAACTTGCATTCCCACCAACAGTGTAAGAGGGTTCCCCTTTCTCCACATCCTCTCCAACACACGTTGTTTCCTGTCTTGCTAAT